>BDDA01001432.1:6183-20368 GCA_001662385.1 Chlamydomonas asymmetrica | reverse complement strand
TAACCGTTCCCGTCCAAAAAAAAAAAAAAAAAAAAAAAAAACGAAGCATTGCACGGAGCAAGGCGCGGACATGCGAATACGCGATAGATAGCAACATGCAGCTCACATTGACATCTGTACACTCACGCATCGTATTATGTATACAGCAAGCATGTGCATTGATGGCGAGGTACATGTCAATATGGCATGCAACATGAGAATGAAGCGCTAGCCCGCGCTACTAACTGCTGCAGGATGAATTCAGCACCCCAAACGAAAACGAATCATCAGCACCGCTCCCTGGAGTCTCTGGGCAAACACATGCACAAGGGTCCGAGGGTGTGGTAAGTCCTCATGCGGGCTGAACCCTGTGCTGAACCCTATATATATTCAGGGCATATTCAGGGTATATATACGCACTGCAAGTCTATCTGCAGAGCATCCCTATCAGCGGGGTTGTACCTTACAGGGGGTTTCATTACATAAGGTCGACTGACAGAGTGACAGGGGTTAGTAAATATTGAAGGAGTGCATGCCCTTGGCTGCACCGCCATCGTCATCATTTCTCCTACCCTGACTTGCGCACGTGTCGGGTTGTGCATGCGCTTGCCTCACAGGTTGGCTCACTGCATGGCCTCGGGGACTGACAGGGTTTAGGGATTAGGGTTTAGGGTTTTAGGGGTTGGCTCACTGGATGGCTTTGGGCCATGTGTGACAAACAAGCTCGCGAATGAACCTCACGTATTGGGAAAGTGCATGCCTACGTGCCGAGCCTCCCCCACGCGCCGAACGCTTGTTGTATGTGTGGCAGAGTGGCAACATGCAGATTGTTGAGGGGTGCTTGACATTGACATATCGAATCCGGATCGAATCCGGGTCGGATCAGGCTGGTTATTTACAGTGCAGGTCCATGCTTTGCTTGACATGTGGGGTCAGCAAGAATGGAACGGGTCCTTGTCAGGCCTGGCCGGGGTGGGCCAGGGTGCATGCATGCGGATCCGGATCTGACCTTACGTGAACCACTTCTCAAACATGCACGGCATGAATAAGTTGATCCGTGCCTTTGCACATCATGCATCTCACTCAGCAGAAAGCATGTGCGCTGATGATGGCGACTGGCGAGGTACATGGCATGCAAAACAAGGCTGCATGAAGCGGCCCGCGCTAACAACTGCTGCTGGGTGGATCCAGCACTCCAAACGAAAACGCATCGGCAGTACCGCCCCCCTGGGCAACCGCATGCACAGTAGGGGAGGGTGTGGTGCGTCCTTGTCGGGCTGAGCCCTGGATGGGTTGAACCCGATATGGTAATATGCACTGCACTGCACGACGTCTGCAAGCAAACGACTACCGAGACTCCGCCACGCACGCACGCGCCAACCAGCCGTGTACGTGGGACGCACACCGCCATATTGCTTGTCAAGGGGTGCTTCACATATCGAATTGGGATCAAATCCAGGTCGGATCAGGCTTGTTTATGCAAGTGCTTGTCCATGCTTTGCGTTGACATACGAATGGATCAGGGGTGTGGGGTCAGCCAGAGTGGAGCCGATTCTGGATTGGGTCCGGTGAGGGTGGATCCGGGGCGGATGCGGATCCAGATCCGATCTATCGTACGTACGTGGACCACGCCCCAATACATGCACGGCAGGGATTCTTGACGAGAGAGGCGCGACCTGCAGGCAAGCATGTTCGCGTGCTGGTGCGGGGCCGACAAGCGCTGACAGCGCAACAGGTTGCTGCCAGTGCTGAATTGACGACCGTATTGATGATACAAATGAGGCAGCGTACCGTGCGTGCTCGCGTGCGAGCTGTGATGCGTTGCGCTGTAGGCAGGTGGTGCAGAGGAAAGGTTGTGGCAGGCGTCCGCGCTGCATGCACGCGGCGGCACATCGGCATCACGCAGACCGACCCGTGTCGGAGCATCACCAACGATGCGTATGCCTGTGCTGCGGTCAGCGCGAAAGGCCAGATGGTGTTCAGCACGGTCGTATATGCATGAGGCAGAGCTCGTTCAGTGCTCGGTAGTTCAATAGAGTTTATGAGGGGTTCAGGGCGGTGCATGCGGGCATGCGGACAGCGGAGGCAGGCAGCGGCACTCAGGCCCGAAAAAGGAAAAGAGGCACAGGACAGCCTCAACGACCTCCCACACACGCCCACACACATGCGTTGCGGTCCATGCCTGGGCATGCCACCCTGACCAGGCGCAAGCGTGTTGCCGCTATACGGATCACGCACAAGGCAAGTACAAACGCCGCATGCAAGGGTATTACATAGAAGGCATGCACCCACAGAATCGGGGCAAACAAACGCAGCTGCATGTTTGCACAATGTGTGCATAGCTGCTGTCAGGTGCACAGGTGCCGCGTGTCAATCGTTGAGCGGTCCTCAAATCGGGGGCAGAGAGCCGGCTTTGGCTAGCAGCTGCCTAAACATAAACGGCAAGCAACATGCCAAGCAGCAAGCCAAGCCCCACTTCTACCACCAGCAACACATGTGCCCACCGCAGTACATGCAGTACATGCAGTACATGCAGTACGTGCAGTACGTGCCTAGTAGCGTAGTACGCAGCTCCTACCACCAGCAACACCTGCCTAGTAGCATAGTAGTACGCAGCTGCGGGCGACCCTCACTTCAGGAGAGTAACATCTATCCCGGCCGTCACAAAATGCGCTGTGCGCCAGGTGCACCGTGTGCAGAGGTGTGCCTGATGGCGCGCATATGCGTTATTTCGTTATTTCATTATTTGTGGCTGTGGGTTGATTGACACGACAGACAGCGCGAGGGAGGCCGAAAAAACCATCAGCAGGGGCGGCTGGCGGCACGGTGCACGGCACGGCATCACACATGTTGCACGGCGTGTGCATGGCACGCGAATAAGGTACAATAGTAAGGTACAATAACATGCTATTATACGTGTGGCGCCCAGGAATGGGTGAGTGGCAGAGTCCTGTCAGCGCATGCGATCAAATCGCAGGTCAGCTGACAGCGTCAGCATCCGCCGCTGCACCACCGCCAGCTGTGGTTAAGAGGTGCATCGCCCTCGGGGGGCCCGCCAGCAACGCTGCCAGCACCCTACTGCGGGGCAGGAACACCACCACCACCGCCAGCGCCGCCACCACTGCATGTGGCCTTATGGCCCGCCTTCCAGTGCGCCTTCTGGCAGGCGGGGCCGCAGTAACGCACGCGCTTGCAGCCGCTGCAGCGGCGCAGCCGGATGCCTGAACACCCGGCTGCAGCGCCGCACTGCGCACAGGCACGAGCGCCAGCGGCTGAGCCGGCACCCAGCACGCCCTCATTCGCAGCATTGGCAGTGGCAACCACGCTGCTGCTGGCTGTGGCAGCGCCTGCTGCCTGGCCGCTGCAGCTGCTGCTGGCCTGTGAGATTGCCGCTACTGGGTCCGAGATTGGTTTGCTGCTTGTGCCATTTGCTGCTGTTGCGGCAGCGCATGAACCAACTGCAGCGTCGGCAGCAGCGCTGGTGTTGCAGCTGCCAAGTGTGTGCTGCCGTGCATCTGTCCTGGCAGCACTGCTGCTGGTGCCGGCACTCTCTTCCGCAGCCGCTGCTGCCTTCCCCTGCCGCTCAGCTGGCAGTCGTCGCTGGGGGCGCTGCTGCTGCTGCTGCTGCTGCTGTGAAAGTGACAAGAGGCGCATTGACGCAGGCGGCGGCGGCGGTGCTGATGGCAGTGCAGGCTCAGCGGTTGCAGGTGCAGGTGTGTCGCCCTCAGCATTGCCTGCATGCACACCAATACAACTCATCGCCGTGTGCTCACGCTCAACCTCAAAAGTGTAACCTGCAGAGCACGTAGCCAAGCAAAGCAACCTCGCCCAGTTGTTTGCTGCTGTACATATCCAATACAGTGTGCAATACACATATCGAACACGCTTGCCCAATACACTCCACCACAGCATATTTTATGATTGCACATCAAATACTGTACTCTCTATAATGTATTACACTCCACCATGCACCTTGGGACTCAAGCAAGAGCGGTGCCATACTGCCATGATGCGCCTTGAGGGACTGACTGACCTCAACGGAGCGTTGCGCCGGCTGCACCACCAGAGCCGTCAGATTTGGGCGCTGGGCGCTCCAATCTCTGCTGCCCCAGGGTCTGCCTGGCGCTCCAACCACTGCTGCCCCAAGGTCCTCCTGGCGCGAGCCCGGCTGCACGGCCTCAACCAGCACCTTGTACAACGACCGCTGCTGCTGCTGCTGCTGAGTATCGCCCCCGCTGGCATTGCGTGCGGTCGCCGCGCTGCTTGCCCGCTGGCGCAGCAGCTGGATATGGTCGGTGGCGATTACAGCAGGCAGCGCAGTAAGGCATTTTGCGAGCAGCACCACGTTGCCACCATCGGGCGTGTAAGGGCGATGGGCAGCTGTCCTGGCAGCGCTGCTGTAGCACCTGCTGCTGCTGGGGACTGCTGCCGCTGCCACAGCCGCTGCTGCCTTCCCAGGCCGCTCATCAGGCAGGCGTTGTGGGTGGTGGTGGTGGTGGTGCTGCTGCTGTTGTGGAAGTGACATGGGGGGTATTGATGCAGGCGGCGGCTGTGGTGGTGATGGCGGCGGCGGCTGCGGCGGTGCGGGTGGAGGCGCGGCTGCGGCTGTCGCCTGAAGCATTGCCTGCATGCGAACAAACATGACATCGTCGTGTGCTCATGCTCACAAGCGTAACCTGCCGAGCACCTAGCCAAAGCAACCTCGCCCAGCTGGTTGCTGCTGTACATGTCCAATACAGTGCCCGATACACAAGTTGCAAACACGTCCGCCGCCGGGGTGCTGCTGCTGCTGCTGGCTTGTGCGCTGCCTGCTGCTGAGTCCGAGTCCGAGATTGGTTTGCTGCTTGTGACATTCACTGTTGTTGCAGCTGCGCATGCCCCATCCTCAGCAGCATGCATGACAGAGGTGCTGGTGTTGACGCTACCGGTTGTGTGATGATGATCGGCTGCTTTCCCGGCAGCGCTGCTGCTGCTGGTGTTGGCGCCCGCTGCCGCTGCTGCCTCCCCCTGACGCTCAGCAGGCAGCTGCTGCAGGTGCTGCTATATGTATGCCGTGGCTTGTTAAAAGCTGTGCGGGCGGCAGAGGAAGGAGAGAGCGCCCGCCCAGGGCGTTTAGGAACCGAATTGAACTCACGTATTCATTCGGGTCGTCAGGGCGTGTGTGTGATGTACTGATAAGATGCAGGAGGTCATGCTGACCCCTCCCATGCACGGTGAACAGCGGTGCCTTCGTTGAAGGCCCTTCACGCAAGCTGCCGGGCGCTGCGCAAACACATCAACACATGGCGCATGCACGCATGAAGCATAAAAGCAGGACTCACGTAGTAAGCAACAGCAACAATAGCATGGCGCAGCACCAGGCCTGAAAGGGTTTGTTGGCTTGATGTATATATGAATGCCTGCGTTTGGGTAGTTCATTAGGGTTCAGGGCGAGACATGCGGACGGCGGATGGAGGCAGGCAGCGGTGAGACTTGAGCACTAAACAGCGTAAACAACCTTCCACACAACCACACATGCACATGCGCGTTGCAGTGTGCACCAACATATGACACCACGCGCTGCGGTGCATGTATGTTGCGGTTACATGATGAGAGCACGCACGCCACAGGTGCGAACACCGCGTGCCAGGCGGAAACGGGTAGCAGGCATCCACCCACCCACAGAGTTGGGTGAAAAGCATGCGTTGCACAGTGGGACTTTGCATCTTAGCATTCCTGTATGCACGGTAGCTGCTGTCTGCTGGACGGTTAGATGCAGGTGATCGTCAACGCGCCAAGCGGTCGTTGTCGACAGGAGGGATGCCGGCAGGCGCTACATGACTCCAGCTACCGTAATAACATGAAGGCCCCAGGGTAGGTGTGTAACACAAATGGTGGCAGTAGTAGATGCGGTCGGTCATTGCAGGTGTGTGCAAGCATGTGTGTTGGACTGTTGGTACAGCGGTGCTGAAGCTGAGGCTGAGCGCGCAACCTTGTGGAAGGCTGGAGGGCACCCCACTCCTCCAGCCCCACTTCCGTTTTGATATGCAGTGCGTGCGAGTGCACACGTGAGCAGAGCAACCCGAGGGCAGACCGACAAAAGAACTATTATCAATTATAAGGCAGACCGACAAAAGAACTATCAATTATAAGGCAGACCGACAAAAGAACTATCAATTATATATGTGCGTGGCAGGTGGGCATGGTGAGCGCTAGAGTGTTGTCAGCGCATGCGGTCATCACGCAGGTCAGCTGCCAGCCCCGGCATCCGCCTCAACGCCACCGCCAGCGATGGCGGGAGGCGCATCGCCCTCAGGGGGGCCGCAAGCAACAATGCCAGAACCATGTGGGGGGGCGTGCACACCACCACCACCACCGCCACCACCACCACTGCCGCCACCAGCACCACCACTGCACGCGCCCTTGTGGCCCGCCTTCCAGTGCGCCTTCTGGCAGGCGGGGCTGCAGTAGCGCACGTGCTCGCAGCCGCCAAAGCGGCGCAGCAGGATGCCTGGACTCCCGGCCGCAACGCCGCACTGCGCACAGGCACGAGCACCAGCAGCGGTTGAGCCAGTAACCAGCAGCACTGCTGGGTGTTGCTGGGTGCTGGCTCACAAGCAGCACCCAGCAGCAGCACTGGTGGCACCATGCTGCTGTTGGCTGTGCCGGTGTTGCTAGTGTTGCTGTTGGCTAGCCGGGCCGCAGCTGCTGCTGCTACTGCTGGCTTGTGAGCTGTCTGCTGCTTGGTCCAGGCATGGCGCGCTGCCTGTGCCTAGCGCACCATCGCCAGTGTCGGCAGCAGTGATGGCGTTGCCACCGCCAGTCGTGAATCAATTGATATGCAGCTGTCGCAGCAGCGCTGCTGTTGGTGTTGCTTGGCACTCGCTGCCGCTGCCATTGCTGTCGCCGCTGCCTTCCCCTGCCGCTCAGCAGGCAGCGGGCTGAAGGAAGGAAGTTGAAAGGCGGACTCAAGTGACAGCTAGGAACTGGGAGCGTCGGGCGCGGCCCTGGTCGCGGCCCTGACGACGATGAAATGCGCCACTTCGTCTATTGAGTCGTCCGTCTCCCTCATAGTGCTAATTGTTGATGCAGAGACGGCTTCCAAGTCCTTATCCATGTGCGCTTCGATGAGGCGTTTGGCAAGGTCGCACTCGAGGTAATCGGCGAATGACCACAGACGAAGCTTGTGCCACATCGTCAGAGTTGGCGTCGCCATGAGCTGTGCGACCTGGGGCGTGTTTTCCACGAGGTCTTCGTGCCTCCAGCGCGGGCCTGTCAGAGGTGGATTGACGTGGCACGCGATCGACGCGATAAGGATCGCCTCGAGGATGCGTAGGACGATCAACGGGACGGGCACGGGCACGGGGTCAAACGGTCCAGTCTCGGCCTGAGGAGCCTCTTTCAGCAGGAGCGAGTCGTTCCACAGAATCCGTGATATGCATGCGACCACGGTGATAGAGTCGGGGGAATCATCGACGTTGCACCGCACCAAACGGGGGCTAGTGTAAACTTGGCCTTGGGCCGGGCACGTTAACATAGAAACTAGATCTGACGGGTCCCAGGCAAACGCGGCCACAGCAGGACATGAAGCTGCCGGAGCCAGTGACGAAACTGGTGACGAACGGTGTACAACGGGGTATACCATATTGCATTTCTCTGTGAGCAAGGAGTGTGTCACAGCCGAGAAAATGCGTCACGGGTGTTTTTCGTGGTTGTAGCATGAGTTCCAGGTGGCGTCTACGTAGATGGCGTAGGACTGGCGTGTGGCGGTGACGTGCGTTCTGGGCTTGTCGCGACAGCGAAAGACAGGTCGCAAGAACTGCTGGGCAACGTTTACATTCACAGTGTAAAGCCGGGGGCTGTCGATGCCAAGAGTGTTGCAGCTTTTGCCCACAGTATGCCTTTTTCTCAGGGTTCTGACCTCTTGTTGGACAATGCACCGATTGAACAAGCCCAAATGTTGACCCCGCCCCTGAAGCAGTATTCGACGCCTCGGCGGATACTGGATACCAATGCCAAAACGGGTCGGATACTGGATACTGCGCTAGTCTGCATGGATACTGGATACCACCTTTTTTGAGCCCCCAGTGCGTTTCCAGTGGCTGAGGGCAGGGGCCGTGGCCCGGATGCCTCCAGTGAGCGCCGTTCGCCCCCCCGGCCCCTCAGCCAAGCTTTTTGCTGTTTGCATCCTCACAGTGCCATGCATGCGAAGGCTTGACCACGGAACATTGCACCGCTAAGGACTGTGAGGATGCATGCCGCAGGTGTCCACACGCCGCGGTGCATGCGTGTTGCGGGCACACACAACGCAGAGGTGCAAACGCCACATGCAAACAAAACACAGCAAGACCTCCTAGACCTCCACCCACAGAGCTCAGGGTGAAGCGCATGGTGCGTCGCATAGCGCACCTTTGCATTCTTTCGCATGCACAGGTGCAGGGCGTCAAGCGTTGCACGGTCATTGTCGACAGCGGGGGACGCCGGCAGTACTATACTATACAGGCGCTACATGACTACCCCAGCGTACCAAACTACCAATTAAGAATACAAAGCACCTCGTTCAGCCAAGCACCAACCGGCAGCACTCGTCTCGGGCGTCACTCAGTCGTTGAGGACAGCACATCCTGGTTGTCACATAGATGCGCCGTGCGTGTATGTGTTGATTGGTGCGTGATGTGAGGCTGAATGGACTGACACGACAGGCACAGTCGCATTGCGGCGCATGCATGCTGGAGCTGCATGGAGCATACACACCGGAAATTACAGAACATTGCAGTACAGAACATTACATGCAAGGAAGGTACAGGCAAGGCACCCGCCCGCGTAGTCGCACCAAACATATGAATTGCATACTGTCTGCCTCATGCATGGACAGGTACAGGGCGCTGGAAGTTAAACTGTGTCAAGCCTCAAGGGGGATTCCATGTGACACCAGTAATCCCCATGTGGGGTGTCAAACACGGTGTCAAGCGTCAAGCGCTTATTAGCAGCAGGGGGGGATGCTGGCAGTACGCGCGCTACATGGCTCCGAACGTAAACAAGCCACGAATCCTGAACGCCAAGCAACATGCTTGGCAAAGTGCCCAGCATGTGTACACTCGACTACTGTGATTCAACGCGGTGCACAGCACTACGCACATGCCGTGTGCTGCAACACAATGTACAGGCCGCGGTGTGGTTGGCGAATAGGCGAGTGATAAAACTGGCAAGGAAAAGGATCAGCAGGGCCGTCGGCACACTGCATGAAATGTGCATAGCACATGAAAACATAAATCGCCTGAACATGTGCGGCAGCATGTGTGTTAGGGTTATGTGATGCCCGTGGGGCCATGCAGTGTGCTTTCCCTGGGGCCAAGCTGAGTGTTCATGATGGACACCACTGCACTGAGGGTGGCGTGGTGTTTGAGCTGAGCTAGCCGCTGCCGCGAAGAGAAGATGGTCTGGAACGGTGGCTGTGGCAAAACCGAGGAGCGAAACTTACAAGCATTTGCACTGCTCTAGCTGCTCCAGCGGTGTTGATGCTGAAGCTGAGCGCTCGGAATGTGTGTGTATGTGCGTCAGGCCACTGGCAGACTGCCGTTAGTACATGCAATTGAACCACATGTCAGCTGCCAACTTCAGCAGTGGTTGGAGGTGCATCGCCCTCGGGAGAACCGCCGCCACCACCACCGCTACCGCCAGCGCCGCCACTGCATGCGGTCTTGTGGCCCGCCTTCCAGTGCGCCTTCTGGCAGGCGGGGCTGCAGTAGCGCACGCGCTCGCAGCCGGCGCAGCGGCGCAGCCGGATGCCAGGACTCCTGGCCGCAACGCCGCACTGCGAACAGGCACGAGCGCCTGCAGCGGCGGTGCCAGCACCCAGCGCACCCTCACTAGCGGCATTGGCGACCACGCTGCTGCTGCTGGCTGCGCTGGTGCCTGCCGCTGGGCCGCCGCTGGTGCTGCTGCTGTCTTGTGCGGCGCCTGCTGCTGAGTCCGAGTCCGAGATTGGTTTGCTGCTTGTGACATTTACTGTTGATGCAGTTGTGCATGCCCCATCTCCAGCAGCGTGTCTGGCAGAGGTGCTGGTGTTGCTACCAGTTGTGTAATGATGATCGGTTGTGTAATGATGATCGGCTGCTGTCCTGGCAGCGTTTTTGGTGCTGTTGGCACCCGCTGCCCCTGCCGCTGCCGCCTCCCACTGCCGCTCAGCAGGCAGCTGCTGCAGGTACTGTGGCTGCTGCTTAGCCTGTGGAAGCGGCAGGGGGTTGTAGACGCAGGCGGTGGCTGTGGGGGTGATGACGGCGGAGGCGCAGCGGGTGGGGGCGCGGCTGCCACCGTCGCCTGCAGCATTGCCTGCATGCAAAGCACAATGATACATCCACGCCAGCGAGGATTATGGAGGAAGCCAGGACACGTAACATGGATCAGGAGCATGGCAGTCCACCACACACACGGGAGTGATGCACGTCACTGCGGTACACTCCAATGCGTGTCGCAACAACAGTACACTCTTGACAAACCCCACCACAAGCCACCATACGCCCTGGCAGAGTGGCGCCATGATGCATGTTGAGGGACTGACCTCGACAGAGTGCTGCGCCGGCTGCAGCACCGCCGTCGTCAGGAAATCACACAGTTTGTTCCAATTCCTGCTGCCGTTGCAAGCGACCATCAGGCCCTCCTTGCGCGAGCCTGGCTGCAAGGCCTCAACCACCAGCTCATACAACGACCGCTGCTGCTGCGGCGGCTGATCGCTGCCGCTGACGTTGACTGCGGGCTGCACACTGCTTGCTCGCTGGCGCAGCAGCTGGATATGGTCGGTGGCGATTGCGGCAGGCAACGCAGGAAAGGCCCTGGAGATCAGCACAAGGAAGCTGCACGCTGAATTTATGTAGGCCGCAACAGGGCTGCTGGCCAGCGCTGCCAGGCTGGGCAGCAAGCCGTGTCGCAGCATGAGGCGTACTGCACCCAGCAGCGCAACTCTGGGCCCTGGTGCACCAGGCGCCTCGATTAATGTCTCAGGGTTGTGTGAGCATACGTTGATCAAAGTATCCAAGTACGTGATGGTTGCGAGTGCCGGCAACTGATGGGTTACCTCGGCGCACGGGGCTATGACTGCGGGGGTGTGGGGCATGAGGCACCTGGGCAGCCGCTCAAAGACTTGCCGGCGAAGCGTGTCCACTTCAGCTGCTGCTGGCTGTTCGGAGGGCGCAGGCTGGACCAGATACAGGGAAAGGTAACCCAGAACGTGGCGTTCGTTCACCACCTGGACAGCTTCATCATATGACACCTCTGCCCGACCCTGCACTGCTGCTTCTTCGGCGTCCGACTTGGCCACGATAGCCACGACCTCCTGCGCCGCACCGTGCAGCACGCTCAGTGCGCCTGCCGCCTGCAGGCGCTGCAGAAACCGCCACAAGGCTGGCGCCATCCAGGCCTGTGAGTTGCGTGAACAATACATTCCTACACCTGCCAGCTGGACCAGCAGGTCCAACACGATGCGTGCGCTGCCCGAGCGACTGGTTTCAGAGCTTTCGTCTAAACTCTGCACAGCCCGCACGGCTGCCAGGTCAAGCTGGATGCCCAGTAAGCACCAAATAAATTCACTGGCAGTGTAGCGGAACGCCAGTGCTGGGTCAGGACCTGTGACGGGTCAGCCGTGCAACACCCGCAAGCGTAATGTGGCCTTCTGAACCATAATTACCAACAGCGTTGGCCTCTCAAGCTTCAGCACCTGCAATAGCATGGATAAGCAAGCGATGGAGCACGGTTTCGCGCAAGCCAGCGTGGTGCACTCAGCGGGTGTAGAATGGCTGGTTGTGTGGCTGGGCCCGGGTTGACTCTCTTGGCACACACATTCTGATCCTAATGCAGTTCAACAGCGTTCCTTTGGCATCCTCCCGTTGAACCTGCTTACACCCTCTGCGTGTGTTCCCTGTGTGTGTGTTGCCGCCAACCTTAGCACACCCTCATCAACGCAAAGGCATGTCCCCTCAGAATGATGTGGACACTCAACACTGCTTGGAGGCGAAATCTGCCCTCTTGCCCCGCCCACTCACCAGCCCTCTCTCGTTGTGCAGGCAAATTGTGCAATCTGAACCCCGTCTGCTGTGCGGCAAACCGATTGGCAACAAAACAAACATCCACATGGCACCCACATTCGGTGTCTGGCTGCTCTATGTCAAACAGCGGCGGACGCACTTGTTCATTCAACTGTCGACATACCGTTTCCATAAGTGCCCGCGTAACATCCAGCGGAGCTGGTGCGGTGAGGCTGTCCAAGCACGCTGCCATCAGTTTCACCAGCAGCGACTCTGCCAGTTTGTCCTCCAGGGTTTGTCCACCGCTCAGGCGGTGTTGTATGCAACGCAAAAGGCGGTCAAACAGCCTGCCCTCATCATCCGGGCCGAACTGTATGTGCGCTCGCTCCACAGGGATGCATAGACCTCGCTTGTACAAATGTCAACCAGGTTGTTGAGGCACGCAGCGGCAGCGTCCTGCGGGGATACGGTGCCATCCTCTGGCTGGCCATCCTCTCGCAGAAGCGACTCGCACAGTCTCAAGGCCTCAACAGGCCAAGCATCATCCATGATTAGCTCTGCCAGCAGCACTGCCAGCTGAGGGGCTGCTCGTGTGAGCACCAACTGAAGGGCGTTGTGCTCAGGCGTTGAGGAGGCACTGCCTGAGGAGGCACCGCCTTGACCATTTTCGCTTGACCATTTTGCGCGTGCTGAGAAAGGCAAGATCAGTTGGTCGAACTGCAACAGGCCCTTGAACTTGCACTGCCAGGTCTGCTGCCTGCCAAGACTTATCAGGACTGAGTCGAGCACGTTTGCCGGCGGATGCTCACACATGTTTGGCGCAACGGCCGCCGCCTCTCACGACACTGTCCTTGAGCGAAAAGTCTACCAGACACCGAGGACTGTGAAACGCACACGGTGAACACATCGATATGGGTCTGTGGGCAACTGTGTAGCACTATGAAATCCAAGCCCCCTATCGCTACGAAGCACATTGTACCCAGCGACGATTTAGAGAAGGTTCAATTTGAGTTCCTGCGTTTTGTTGCGGGTGCCCCGCACTCCACCCCGCTGTGGGTCTTACTGCAAGAGTTCGGTGTTGCCCCGCTTCAGGTGCATTTTGTGAGATGCATTGTGCGCTTCTGGAATGAAATGCGCCGGGCTCCTGCGTCTGATCTGCTTGCCCATGCGGCTCGTGGGGATTTGCGGCTGATGTTGTCGGGTTGCTCGGCTTGCTGGTCTTATCAGGTGTGCAGGTTCCTTGCTTGCCTCAATGCGTCAGGCAGCGTCTTGTTCATGCATACGGAATTGCTTACCCCGTTCACCTCTATTAATGGCCACCCCCAATCAGGCTTCCCAGGCGATTTTTTTTTTTTTTTCGATGCGCTCGAGCGCTACTGGGACCTGACGCTGGACATCAATGATATCACGGAGTCTCTTACGCGTTTCTGGCGTGAGCGGCTCCTGAATGCCCTGTCTGCCGAGCCCGCGCGCACCACTACTGTGTTCCCTAAATTCCATGTGTATGTTGAATGGATGGGTTTACCTGTAGCTGAGCACAACCACCGTTATAAGCACAACACTGTCTCTATGCCCACATGGCATCGACGCACTTTGCTCAGGTTCCGCTTGGGCTGTTGGTCCTTTTTGCAAGTGCATCAAGGCAGGATAGCAGGCGGCACCGTACGCGCACAACGCATCTATCAGCACTATGTGCAAGCCATGCACAGGCTGTCGAGGATGAGTTACATGTGTTCTCCGAGTGCACGCACTATATATGTATGGCCTGATCCGTGCTCGGTTCCCTGATGTGTTCGCCACTCCCCTAGCTGTTGGTGCAAGCCCGGCTACCATGGCAGACATTCTTCGTTATAAATCTCCCTTGAGAGTGGCGCATGCTGTATTCGAGATTGCCCAGTTGCGCATGCATGGCTAACTGGCCAGTTGCCTTTGCTTCGTTTACCTGCCTTTTACCTCCTTGGCTTGCATTGCACGATGTGACTCCCAAACCCTCCCACGCACATGCATGTGCTTGTCGTGTCTGCTCCTTCCAATGGAAGGCGGTTGTTGGCTTTTTAGCCTGTGTCATCCCGTCTATGGGCGGGTTCCAACCGATGTAATTCCAAGTTCCAAGTTCCAAGAAATCCAAGCCAAGGCCAAACGAAATCGACCCGAAAACTCGCTTCGTTCATAGCCAAATGCACCCAAGGACTGCAAATGAAATTGAG
>BDDA01001431.1:0-14169 GCA_001662385.1 Chlamydomonas asymmetrica | reverse complement strand
CCCGGGGGGGGGGGGGGGGACCGTCCGCAAGGCCGCAAACACTACATGAAATATGGACAGGAGTGCACAGTAACACAGCATCAGCGGGTGCATGAGCTAGGGCTTGTTTAGACACGCAACCCAACAGCCGCGTGGCACCTCAATAGTACAGTACTATATATACAAACAGGTTGGTCAAGGGCGGTGTTTGTACTCATTGCACAACACAGCACGTTGGGTCGAGCTGCGTGCCCGGCGCCCTTGGCTTTGCGCCCGCCCCCGTCGCGCCAACGGCTCCGGAACCACCCACAGTACCGCTGTCAGCACCTGCGAGGTCGGCCCGCCTCCCTCTTCGCGGCGACGGAGAGGACAGCGCAGAGCGAGGCAAAGCTTGCGCGCTTGCACTCGCGTTTGCGCTTGCGCTCGCATCCAGCGCGCGGCTGTTGGCGGGCGCGGGGCTGGCGGCCGTACGCTGCTGTCGCTGATACAACGCGTTCTGTGAGGAGGAGGGCTCATACAGCCAAGGCTGGCCAGGCCGCCGCTCCCTCTCGTGCTGAGGGGAGTACAGCGGCGGCCGCCGCTGCGAAGGCAGCCCGCTGCGGCCGCCGGCGGACGCGGTCCCGCTGGCGGACTGAGACAGCGAGGCCGAGGCCGCCTCAATCGACGCCGCGAGCAGCATCGACACGTCCACGCCGCTCACGGAAGAGGCTGACGCGACGTGCGGTGGGTAGGACGACCGCGCCGGCGTGCGCATCTCCTGCTGCTGCTGCTGCCGTCGGCGACGCTGCGAATGCAGGCGCGCTTGGGCCGCAGCACCCGCGGCAGCGCCGACGCTGCCACGGGACGTCGCACCCGCGAACAGCTCATTCCGTAGGTCCTGCAGACGCTCGCCGCCACCCTCATCTCCCGGCCTCAAAGCAGGCTGGTGATCTACTGCTGCTGCTACCGCTGCTACCGCAGCCTGCCCTGCTGCCGTCGCGGCGCCTTGCTCCCGTTCCGAGTCACGCCCGTTTTCGCGCCGCGCCGAGGCGCTCCTTTGCGCGTCCTGCGCCGCTGCTCGATCCCGCTGCCTGCGGTGCGCAGCCCAGCCCAGCAACGAAAGCACCGCCGGCACAGCGGGCGCGGCGGGTGCGGCGCCCGGCGCCTGCTGCTCGGCCTGCGGCGTCTGTCGGGAGCTCCCGGCAAGGGCGGCGCTGTGGCCGCTAGCCAGGCGCGCGGCAATGGGCAATGGACCGGGTGGGCCGCTGGGATACTGCAAAGCCCGGCGAGCTAGAGACGGCGCCGCCACCGTCCGTGAGGTGGATAGGGGAGACGATGTTGATGCCAGCAACATGGGCCGGACTTGATCAGGATGCGACAAGGGCGATAGGGCGCCATGCCCCGCAGAGGACACACGTCCGCCCAGCGCCCTCGCGTCTCGCGTGTCGCCTGCGGTGGTGGGCCGTCCTGCTTCTTGTTGTGATGCGTTGCTGCCGCTGCTGCTGGTGCCGCTGCTGCTGGTGCGGTCGCTGGTGTGGCTGCTGCCGTCGTCAGAGGCAGTGCCTGCCGCCGCGGACGCCGCTGCTCCACCGGCCGCAGAATCACGCGGGCCCCTCGCCGCCATGCCAGACCTCCCATCCACCCTGTTGACATTCGGACCGCGGACCTCATTTTGGGCACCTGTGTGGGCGACGCCAGCTGCAGTGGTCCCGGCATGTCCAACACTCTGTGTGTCAGGGAGCGCCGTTGTCGGCCCGGGCGAGCTGGTCGTGGTTGGCCGCCAGGCCTGCAGGAACCACTGCTGCTGCGCCGAGCGCTGCAGGGTATGCGAGCGGTCATTGTGCGGGCCCTGAGGCCGGCCTGCCAAGGAGTGCTGCTGTTGCAGCGGCTGATGCTGCTGCGGCAACGGCACCTGGCTATGCTGCTCACGGTGCGCGTGACCCCTGGGTTGGGCCCGAGGTCGGTGCGAGCGCTCGGGCGATCGTGACAGGTCGTAAGCGCGCTGCTGCTGGCGAGGGTAGGCGCGGGCGCCCAGCGCGTCCAGATGCATCAAGGCGTACTGGGTGCGGGCGCGGTCTCGGAGCACTTCCAGCTGCTGCCGTACCGCGGAGCTCTCGGTCAGGCGGTCTCGGAGCCGGTCCATGGCGCTGTTGGCACCGGAGCGTTCCTGCCTAGCCCCTGCTGCCCTTTGCCCGATGAGCTCCTGCCGCGGCAGCAGCGCAGAGCTCTGCACGAGGGTCACGGTTGGTGGCGTGGCGGGTGGCCAAGGCGTGACTCCCTCTTGCGCCATGAACTCCTCAATCGCCTTCTTGAGGCCCCAGTTGGGGACCAGCGCCTTGCTGGGCAGCGACAGGCCTGTGAGTGGCTCTATGCTGCTGCCCGCCAAGTGCGCCTCTATGGCGCAGCGCTCGTAGGTGTGGCCGCTGGCGACAATGATGACAGGGTCCACCATGACGTCAAGCAGGATAGGGCACAGGAAGGAGGACGGCACGGGGCGCTGAGCAGCGGGGCCGGGCGCAGGCTCAGCAGCACCCTCCAGCGCTGCGACTGTCCTCGGTGGGTTGGCAGCTGGTGCGGGCGCTGTACCGTGCCACGCGGTTGGCGTTGGCAGCGTGAGCGCCACCGAATCGCCACCTGCAAGGGGTGCTTCCTCCGCAGCAGAGGCTACGACACCACTGCCACTGGCCGTGTGCACGCTCCCTTGGCTGAAGGAACCAGGGATCGCAGCTTCACAGGGGGTCTGAATAGGTGCCGTGACGCTGCTGACCTGGTCACCATCTGTAGAAGCGTGCTGCAGGCTGGTGCTCAAGGTTTCTTCCGTGAGCGGGGAGACAGCTTGAAGCTGTAGGTTGCAGGAGTACCCAAGCAGCTCTACTCGCAGGCTCTGAAGGTCTCCCAAGGCCTCAGGCTGCTGTGTCCCATTCGTCAACGCGCCCGGTTGCACCAGGACTTGCAGCAGACGCTCGATGTGGTGCGCCAAAGCTGTGGTGTGTTTTCCAGCCTCAACACCGAAAGCAGCTGCAATAGTGTGCCACGCACGCCATACAATACAACTACGGTGAGCAACTGGTGGGTCAAGAACTATAGTCGAAGCAAAGTGGGACCAGCAACCGTACATGCCATCTGGGACACATTATTGGACGCTCAATTATGATATGGTTGTTGTTATGTGGCGTGCAAGACCTTAGAGAGCAGACAGGTGTGAAAGAATCGGTTGCGTAAGCAACTGGGGTTCCTGCATTCCGTGCCCCGACCAGGAGGGTCACAAGGCCCTTGAACACACCTACATCATCAGTTTCAATTGCTCTGGTCTCACCTGAGCCCAAGTGCAGCCTTATGACTTCCAGCAAGCTTGCCAGGCATGTGGCTGTTTCCTGTGAAACGGGCAACAAAAACGTGCATAATCAAGCAGTTCCGCAACCAAATGAGTGCAGGAACGGCATGGGCTTGTCAGACAGGCCTGACCAGAGCTTTCAGCCTGAGTTGCTGATAGTTCACGCACGGTCGGCTCCTGGCATTGCAGCGGCGTGCAACGCTTGGCAGTTTCGGCCTCACTCGCCTGCAACGACGCGACTGCTGTTAAGGCCGCCGTCCCATTGGCTTCAAACGCATCCTCTAAGCTCCTCTGAGTTGCCCTCAATAAACGCCGGAGCTCCTTCTCGGCGGGGCGTACAACCGGCTGCGCCAGAAGCAGCGCGCAACATTGCCCAACCACGTCGGAAATCCTGCCCAGATGGTCCATGTGTGCGGCACGTTCCTGGTAACCGCTACACGTATGGACAACCGAGTTTGGGGCTGACCATCAAGCTATGGTGTGTGAAGATCTTTGGCAGTTTGTGACTTTGTGAACAGTGGCTCAAGGCCTGAGCGGTTGGGGCCCAACAGTCGGTCGGGCGCCTAGGTGTTGAGGCAATTGGGTCTATGCAGTCAAAAGGTCAAGCGTCATGGTATAGGTGCAAATGACAGACAAAGGAGTAAGAGCGGCGCCTGCAGGTGATTTTCCCGCATTGCGACTTTCCCCTCAGACGGGGAATCGCATCTGTGCTAAGTGTGGGAGCACCTGCCTCAGCTGGGGTCACACAACCACCACATGGAATCACGACTGTCACCAGTTGCATGTGCATATGCATGCAGGTTGAGGAAACAAACACGCGAGGCAGTGTAGTGTGTGCGCATTCAGTAGTCCAAACTATGATTGGCAGGCATATGCACTGGTGTAAGAGTAGTGGGAACACACACTGTGGCGACATAGCGCACTGTGCACTGCGTGTGAGTGGACGGTTAGGTAGGGGGCTGGGAATCAAGCTGCATTGGGGGTTGGCTGGGAGGAGCCGTCCCTGATGCCGCCGAGAGCAGAGCAAGCATTCTGCCCGCACGTGTGTACATGCATGCCGTGTGAACCGCTCATGAGGGGATGTTAATAACTTCTTATGCCTATCACAAATTAAGGCACACTTGCCCTACCCTTTGTGGTCGCACAGCGTTGTCACAATGGCAGGCACGTTGTTGACAGCGGTCAAGCTGCGTTGCGAGAGCAGCAGCAGCCCCAGGCCTGTGGTAGATGAACTCGTACCCACGTTCTCTTGGCAGTGCCAGGCTGACGCCGGCGCTTGCAACAAGGCGCAAACAGCGTATCGAGTGCAGGTCACGCAAAAGCCCTGGACGGTCGCTCAGCAGCACGCTGTTGACAGCACGGCAGCGGATATCTGCTGGGACTCGGGCAAGGTGCGTAACCTTTAATACGTATGATAACCCTACTGCACCACCAACATTCAGCAGCTTGTTCGTTTATGCTAAACGGGCGCCGTCGAAACCAACGCACTGTCGGTTGATTGAAACAGGTGAGCAGCAGCAGCGGACTAAACATAGAGTATGGTGGGCCCAGTCTTGCTGCATTGGACCTGCAGACTCTGTACTGGCGCGTGTGTCTCTGGGATGAAGCTGGTGAGTTGCGCCCAGGCGTTCTGTTTCAAGTCAGAGATCTGTACCCACATGGAACGCCACAGGGAACGCCACAAGGAAAGCACCCGATCTCACAAACTTGTTTGAGGTGCTATTTTTACCTTGAGCCAACCTTAGTCGCGCTGTGCGCTTTCCTGCGTGTGTGTGGTCGACGAACAGCACTTGCATGGATTGTGCGTGGGGTGTGACCAGAGCGGGGTTGCGTTCGGCCGACGTGGTGCAGCTGTTCCTGGCGCACACAGGGCCTGCAGTAACACATACTGTGCACCTGAACCCTGTCCTTCCCTGCTGCAGACCGCGCAGGGCCCTGGAGTGCAACCGCAAGCTTCACTCTGGCGCTGGTTGGCGGCACGGATGCCTGGTCACCTGCTCAGTGGATCTTTGACAGCGCTCAGCAAACGAACAACGCAGGTATGCTATAAAGCAAGCTCTATTTCAGCGCTTTTTGTTGCACACACACGTCAGCGGTTTGTTTGTGATAAGGACTTTCCCCGCCAAAACTCTGACGCCGCCAAAATGCTTGCACCGCAGGTGCGAGCCTCAACGCACGACCCGGGGTGTGCCAAGAGCCTCTGGAGCTGCCACCCGCCACATACTTCCACGCCGAGTTTGATGTGCAAGAGGACATCACGGTTCCGGAGCCGGCTCCAGTGACGGTTCCGGAGCCATTGTGCACAGCCAAATCAGTGGTTTCGGCGCTGTTCTGCATCACCTCGCGGGGCGTGTACCGTGCCACGCTCAACGGCAGCTGCTTGAGCAGCCACACATGCTCCAGAGCTCCATGTGACCCACATCGCGCCTACGACGCCCGTCCCGCTGGTGACCCAGATCGCGCTGGTGACCCAAGTGACGCTGGGCTGGATCACCTTACACCCGGGTGGACCGACTACGACCGCCGCATCCACTACAACACATACGACGTCACGCGCCTGCTGCAGCAGGGCGCAAACGCACTGGGTGTGGTGGTCGCGGATGGCTGGTACGCAGGTGTGTACCGCCTGGCACGGGTGTGTGTACCGCCTGGCGAGGATGTATGTACCGCCTGACGAGTACCAGTATTTGTACTGCATGCATGGCAAGGGTGCGTCACGGTGGCGGCCTTCACTCGTTGATGCAGCTTCTGACCCACACCAGGGCCAGTGCTTCAGTTGTAGTGTAGCCACACACTCACACACATAACCATTTCATGCTCGACACCGCGTGCGTTGCTGCCTGTCATTGCCTCATTGGTGAGCGTTCACAGCTTGATCAAAGCTGCTTTGTACAACTGTTCACCCGGCCACGCCGCTCCATGACACGCTCCGTGCACCACTGCACCCTACAGGTTACATCGGGTGGCGCAGCCAGCGCAACCACTACGGCAGCCGCCACGAGCTGCTAGCCCGGCTGGAGCTGCGTCTTGCGGACGGCACTCAGCGCGTCGCCCTCGCCACCGCACCTCCACCCATGCTGGGCAGCACAACGGACTCGCCGCCGCCGCCATCGCAGGCCGCGGCCTGGAGGTGGATCTGCAGTACGGACGGCCCCATCCGCAGCACGGATCTGCTTATGGGGGAGACGTACGATGCTACAAAGTGAGTCCAGCTGCATGGGTTGTTCAATGGATGTTGCGTACCTGAGTCGCGTGTGGTTTGGCCATCAGATCGTTCCTCGTTCGCGGGTCACCAAATGTCATCCGTTGCATCGTTCCGTCCAGGCAGCAGCCAGGCACTAAGCCAAAACACTGAATGCCGTATATCCAGATGGTATCCTGCAAACCCGCACACCTGACCTCCGAACCCTTGCAACCCCAAACCTACCAGGAGTTTTCTGCTGATATGGCATGACAGCCCTGCTCACCGTTGTGCAATGCGCGGATGCCTTGCAGGGAGGCTCAGGTCCAGGGATGGGGCATGCCGGGGCTGCTCGACACACTGCCCCCGCTGGACAGCAGCAACGGCAGCAGCAGCACTGCCGACAGCGCACCGCTGACGTGGCGCTCCATCTCCTCCTGCCCCATCCAGCCATGGAGCGCAGAACAGAGCAGCACCGCCTCTGGTTCCGGAGCCGTATCATCCACAGGGGCAGGCGGGTGTGAAGGCGGAGGAGACGCGTCAGGGCCGGTGCTGCAGGCGTACCCTTCCTCCCCCACCCGCACGTTCGCAGTGTTGCGCCCGGTGGCGGTCTCGGAGCCGCCCGCCCGCCCTGGCGCGTTCATTTTCGACTTCGGCCAGAACTTTGCCGGCGTCGTTCGGATCCAGGTGCGTTGCTTAACGCTGCCTGTTGGCGCATTGGCCGCCCAGCTACCACTAGACTACGATAATGGCCGCCCTTTTCCCTACACACGCTGTTGCGTCTGCATCCGAATCACAGCACGCCTCTAAAACAAATGTGTGATCCTGCGCCTTTGCGCGACCCCACAAGCATTGTCTTGGACGGGAACAAAGCCTGCATTCGGCGGTCGTAGCGGTGTCTGGAGCTCTGCCCATCATGCTTACCGCAAGCTGACAACGGCAGCTAGGCATCCCATGCCTGATGTGCTTTGAATTTTGGTGCAAACAACACCTCAGCGACTCGCGTGCCTGCACCATTGGGCGCATGCACACCCGGGAATCCCACCTTGCTTTTTGAATATGCTATCCTTGTATTGTGCTTTGTTCACTTTAGCATGCTCCTTGCCACAACATGCTCTACTCCACTTACGTCATCGGTATCGATCCAACGTGCCCACCTGCCATGCTGGTCCAGGTGCGCAATGCGTCGCGGGGTCAGGCGATTATGCTGCGACACGCGGAGCGCCTGCAGCCGGATGGCCAGCTGTACACAGACAACCTGCGCAGCGCACGCGCCACAGACACGTACATCTGTCGAGGTCCCAACACCAACACCATCAGCAGAGGCCGTAGCAGCGGCCGCGCGCCGCGCTACAGGCACGGAGACGGCGAGGGCGAGGACAATGGTGGGCTGGTGGCGGAAGCTTCGGGGCGCAGCGCTACAGGCAGTGAGTCATCCTGGGAGCTGGTGGGAAGCTGCCACGACGACGCGGCGCCCGAGGAGGAAGAGATACCATCAGGTATTGCTGCTGCTGCCGCTTCTTCTGGTGCAAGTGCTGGTCTTTGTGCTGGTGCTGGTGCTGGCGCTGGTGCTGGTGCTAGCGCTTGTATGGGATTATGACAAGGACCTGAATCCATAAGTGTGAGCGGCACACCGTATCTCCCGCACCGCGCAGGGGGCTGGGTGGAGGAGTTCACGCCGAGCTTCACGTTCCATGGCTTCCAGTACGTGGAGGTCAGCGGCTACCCAGGTGGGCCGGTTGAACGCTTGACGACCTGAAGCCGGTAGCGCCCTGGACCTGAACTCGACCTGTAGTTTCATACTCTGACCTGTAATTGGTGGAGCGTGCATGGTTGCACAGTACGTTTGCGCAATGCGGTGGGCGAACCGTTGCCCGCCGCCACATGCTGCCGCTGACGAAGCTCAGGAAGCTCTTGCAATCACTTTGTGCTGTACCGCCTGGTCAAGGCAGTACAGTAATGCAGTGCACCTCGGAGCATACACGAGCTGGCATGTGCTACTGAACGTCAATTGGCTGTTTGTGCATCTCCTGCGTTCGGCATGTTAAGTATTTGCTCCTGTGGGGCCATGAGTGTGCATATGCGTTAGTATGGAGACTGCACCTGACAATGGCGAGCGAGGTACTGTATCTTGGCTGATATGGCTGCTACTGCAAGATGAACAACGGTTCGATGGCCTCAGACGGTGGCTGTAGTAAGCGCGGTCTGTCGGTGGAGATGTGTGCGTGTGGTCGTGTGTGCGTGATCATTTGCATGTTGTGCATGAGTGACTTGGCAAGTGTGCATGCGCGTGTGTGCTTGACAGGCAGACCCTCCCTGGACGATATCCAAGGCCTGGCATGGAGCGCATGCAACAGCGCAGCAGATGATGAGGATACGCCACAGGGCAGCGGGAGCGACGGCGGCGGCCATACAGGCGGCAGCATCGTCAGCAGCAGCAGCGGGGGCAAGGGCGAGGGTGAGGACGGCAGCAGCAGCGGTGGCGGTGGTGGTGGCTGCCTGGTGACGTCTGACCCGCTGGTGAACCGCCTGCTGAGCAACATAGCGTGGACCCAAGCGTCGAACTTTATTGAGGTGCGAGATGCAGGCACATAAGTACATAATAAGACACGTTACAATATGCGATCATCTACACGGATATGCCCGGGCTTCGGGCTTAGTAGCCCGGAGGCTCCAGTAGACAGAGCACTGAAGCAGCTGATGAGCAGGCTGTTTGTTAGGGCGAAGTATGAGGTCATGCAGCAAATTATATGCCCTGCTTGATGTGTGACGATAGGGGCGAGGGGTGCCATTCTACCCGTTTGCCTCATGGTGCTGGCGAGTTTCCAGTGGTGCATGGATGTGCGTCGTGGTGTGTTGCAAGTTGCAACCCAAGGTGGCACGGTGTGAATCGTATGCAGGCCTGGCTGCATGCCGCTCATGTGCGTCTACCTGCTTACTTCATACCTGCGATGTGAATATGCAATGCACATTGTGCAATTGTGTGGCTTGGGAGTGCTCAGGTACCCACAGACTGCCCCCAGCGGGATGAGCGCCTCGGGTGGACGGGTGATGCGCAGGTAGGGTAGGTGGGTGGTGCATGGTGCATGATGTGTGGTGCATCAGCTAATGTTGGTTGAGCATTTGTTGGATTAGCATGTGACAGGCCAGCCTGATGGGCCGGAGTGAGATGCTTTGGCCGCTTTGTGCGAGATAGTACTGTATGCAGCATTTGCATTGGCGCGCCGAGGGAGCATTGCATCACTACATACGCCCACCACGACGCCAGCATGGGCACTTTATGCACCGAAGCACAGCTGCACGATGCTCACCTTGACATGTAGCTGCTGCTGTTGGCTTGGTCCACGCAGATGTACTGCCGTACCGCAACCATCCTGGCGGATGTACAGCCCATCATGCGCAAGTGGCTCACCGACCTGCAGGATGCACAGCTGCAGGTGTGTACTGCTGCACTGCTGTACTGCTGTACTGCTGCACTGTGTATTGCCTAGCCCGATGGCCACTTGTCGTTGCTGTCCCCTACCTCTTTGCACAGTCGGCCACAGTCGGCATGCCGCAGCAACACAGTGCTTCACATCGACCGCCTGCCCGTGCATGTCTGTTAGTCTGTTTTAGGTCTACCTGACTCCTGGATCTACCAATCCCTGCATAGGGCAGATTCAATGCAGTTCCCAGCCATACGCCTACAGTGCCGATCATCCCCTTGTGTACTGCCTTTCGCATATTGCTCTGTGCATAGCCGTGTGCACAGCCTTGCATTTTGACGGCCTTATGCACGGCCTTTCGTGTACAGCCACGTGCATGGTAGTCATGTAGGACGGCAACGCCACCTCACTCCCCATCCACCCCACCCCTGCCGCTTGTGTTTGGGCGTCGCGCGCAGGGCCCCGGCTCGTTTGCCATGTTTGCGCCTCTGGCGCGCCTGATGGACATCCTGGACGCGCACTACTCGCAAGCAGTGGACGGAGGGCCTGGCTGGGCAGACGCAGGTAGGTGCGCACGAGCACGCATGCACAGCCCTCACGACAGCAACGCTGCCGACAAGGCTAATCCTTGCCAGCAGCCCGCCCGAATACTCTGCTGCACGTCATGATGAAAGAGCACAGCGCATTGTTGTGCGTTTGTGGCGTGGCCACGTCGGCATGTTGGATGCACACAACCACCGACGTAGTGCACAGAGACCGCACAACCGGACATCCTCGTGTCGTTTTCAATGAGTGCAGTGCTCCACCAATGCCGGCACGTGGGGTTTCACCCGCTCACATTTCACCCAGTCTAGCACACGCTAGTCGGCGTAATCGCTGGCGTAGCTGCTGTATGTGATGCAAACCGCCAATTGCCGCGGATCAACTGCTGAGGGCCATCAGCCTGACTTGCTGCATCAGCAGCAGCGTGCTTCTGAATGAGCGGTTCATTGATCGGCTTCCTGCATTTGTACATGCGTGCCACTGCACTGTGTGCAGGCGTGGTGTGCCCCTGGCAGATGTACGAGGTGTACGGCGACCGCCGCACGCTGCACCGCGCGTGGCCCTCAATGGCGCGCTACATGGACTGGTGCGTGGCGCGCTGCGGGGGCGGCGGGGGTGGCGGCCTGAGGCCTCCCGCGGCCTTCCACTGCTTCGGCGACTGGCTCAACATTGGTGACGATACACCCAAGGCGAGCCACGCCATCTATGTACCAATGCATTGTTTGCCTCCCTCCCCCCCACACACATGCACTCACACACGCACACGCTGTCCTTTGCCACCTCCTGTGAGTGCAGCCGCTATCGGTACGCACGTGCATCACGTCATCGCCCCACAGGGGTCAAGCTTGCACCCATTCGTGGCCTTCAAGGCCACCAGATGTCGATTGCTCATGCATGACAGCGCCTATATTGCCATGTGCATTTGCGCGTGCCTGTGTGTGCCTGTGTACTGCTGTGCGCACAGGACTTCATCCTGCGCGCCTACCTCGTGCGCTCCCTGGACCTCACCGCGCGTACCGCCGCGGTACTGGGGTACAGCGATGCTGCTGAGCAGTATGGCGCTCTCATGGCGGAGGCCAAAGCGTCAATGCAGGAAGTGAGGAATTCGTCCATGATGTGTCGCGATATGTGCTTGAGTGTCCAATGATCGACCATGGCGACATTCGCTCAACGACAAACCCACGCCATGCCACGAGGTTCGGGTTTCACGTCTCAACTTCCAACGCTGGTTCGGGACTTTGTGGATGGGGTACGGGTTGTTGACGGTGCCCGGATGGTGTCATGCCGTGCGGTGATGCCTGCCTGCCCGCAGGACTATTGGGACGCGGGCTCGGCGGCGCTGTGCGTGCAGTCGCAGTGCGCGCACGTCATGAGCCTCGCGTTCGGCCTCATGCCTGAAGAGCACAAGGTGGGCGCTGGGCATGAGCATGAGTGCATGCACGTGTTGCAAGCCTGGCTGCTGAACTGTTGAGCAGGCGGGTTTTGCCTTGTCGCTGGATATGAGAGCGGGGTGGTTGCGGCGTTGTGTGAGGGTGGCTGCGTGCGCCCCCCTTCCCTCGCCACACACCTCGTATCGACTACGACACAATGCGTTCTTTACAAAGCTGCTTCCTGCTGCCGTGACGCCTTGCGCGAATAGTGGCCTAGTGACTGCAGCAGCCGTTGTCTGGCAACATGGCGGTGCAGCTCGTCGGGCTTATGCTGCAGGCTTGCGGACCTGCGCATGTGTGTTTCCAAGTGGTTTACTTCCCCGGTGTTTTCAAGTATTTTGGTTCCCGTGGGGCCATGCAGTGTGCTTTCCGTGGGGCCGTGCAGTATGCGTATGTTATGCGTGATGATGGGAACTGCACCTGAGGGTGGCGAGGTGTCTGGGCTGAGCTGGCGGCTGCCGCGAAGAGAACAGCAGTCTGATGGTGTGAGTCGGTGACGTATGTGTGTATGTGTATGTTGGTGTGTGCGCGTGTCAGAAAGAGGCGTCCAAGAGGGGCCATGCAGTTTGATTCCCAAGGGGCTATGAAGTGTGCATATGTGTAAGGATAGACACTGCACCTGCCAATGGCGAGGTGTCCGGGCTGACCTGGCGGCCCCTGCAAAACAAACAACGGCATGATGTGTGTGTGGGTTTGCGTTGACGTGTGTGTATGCATGCAGGCGTCCATCGCGGCTCAGCTGGCGCAGCTGGTGGTGGCGCGTGGTGTGCGGCTGTCTACTGGCTTCCTGGGAACACGCGACCTACTGGGGGTGCTGTCGGACGCAGGTGTGTGTTGGGGGGGGGGAGGTAAGTGGGTGGGGAAGCCCCACATGGGTGCGGAACCATCCGCCCACACGCAGAGTCCGAATGTGCTTGCTTAACCACCAGCGGGGTGATAAAGCAAGCATATCCGGATGGCTGGGAGCAGCTTTTGGCAGCTGTGCATGCCTCAGAGGCAGCACAACAGCCGCCTGCTGGTCGAGGTACACGCAACAGGCACCGCCGTCACCGGTTCCGGGCACGCTGCACGGCCCCACGAGAAGCACACAGCATGGCTCCATGAGAAGCAAATAAATGCATGACACGCGCTGCACCGCGCAGGGCCTGCATGGCCAACTGGTCATGGTGTGTGGAGTGAGTACTGGTGTGTGTGCGTGGTTGGGACGCATGGCTGTGGGGGATGTGCTTGTGGTCAGGTGGCTGTCAATGTCCTTGGCTGCTGCCGGGACATCTCCTTGAACACGGACGGTGAGGGCTGTCCAGCCATGCAGCGCGCGCAAGCGCATAAGCTCACGACCCCAGGGTGTGACCCTGCAGAACGAAGTGACTCTGGTGGCTGGAGCCAGGTATACAGCCGTTATGGATTGCATAAAGTGGAAGTCGATAGCTAAGGTTGCTTGCTTCCATTTTATGCAATCCATGATGGTTGTAGCCTGTCGATTGGCTGCTGTCCATGCTCCGCCTGCCCACCAGGGGCCCAGAGGTTAGGTGTGAGGGGTTGGATGTACATTTTAGATTTTTTTACACTTGGAGCTTTCTAGCCGAGGCCAACACTCCCCTCTAGATGAGGACCGAAAAGGTGTCAGGGGTTAGGGGTTAGGACCCTGGTTATGACCTGGCAACCAGTGAAGGGCCTACAGGCCTACACGCTGAGAGGGGGCAACAAAGGCGGTCCCGTAACTGTGAGGTGTGGGACACTGAGCCCCGTCAAGCACGCAATGTGCCCAGGTTGGTGTTCCCCATCTGAGGGAGCATGGGCCGTTCGGTCGACACGCTCCTGACGTAACAGTGATTGTGAAATATTGAGTGCATCCGGACGAGAACGATGGCGTGTGTGCGTGCCTGCTGGCTGCCGCGTGCGTGCAGGCTACCACAGCGTGGCGTACGCCTTGCTTGCGCAGCGCAGCTTCCCGTCATGGTGCGTCCCGCAAGTCCCTCTCGCGCCGCCCACATGTGTATGGTGCTGCCCCCGTTTGGCCTCCAGTGCACCGTCTCTCGCC
This sequence comes from Chlamydomonas asymmetrica, assembly GCA_001662385.1. Taxonomy (NCBI): domain Eukaryota; kingdom Viridiplantae; phylum Chlorophyta; class Chlorophyceae; order Chlamydomonadales; family Chlamydomonadaceae; genus Chlamydomonas; species Chlamydomonas asymmetrica. The sequence continues at coordinate 257 of BDDA01001431.1, read as the reverse complement.
ACCCTGTAGTGTGGTCCCGCCACGCTTATCACTAATTCATTATGCTCATGCCCTCATGAGCGGCTACCGCCTAGCCCACCTGCCTATCGCCTACTACCTCCACTGGTGGCCGTGCCTGCCTGCATGCCCTCCCTCCCTGGTGTGGGTGCAGGAAGTTCCCGCTGGACAATGGTGCCACCTCCATATGGGAGCGCTGGGACGGCTGGACACCGGAGAAGGTGGGTGGGGTCAGGGGGCGTGAACCTGCTGTAACCTTG
>BDDA01001429.1:1609-20427 GCA_001662385.1 Chlamydomonas asymmetrica | reverse complement strand
AACCCATGACCAGCAAGTCATGGATGTTACTACCTCTCTGGGGGAGACCAAGGGGAAACGAACCCCGACGACGGCGAGAGTCGAACCCATGACCTTGCGAGCACGAGCCTGACGCCTTAACCGCCGGGCACCAGCCGGCCCCCAGTGCGTTTGCTTCTCGAGACAAACCGTTCCATGACCTCGTGACACAGCAAAGATCCTGTACCAAGCCTGCTTTATTGCAGCCTGCTGGTTTGCTAAGAGTGGTCTTCGCTACCGGGGCCAGCCAAACTGCCACTGTTTGCTGCTTGAAACACCGTGTTGACCAACGTCATGTGCCCAGCGGAAAGTTGACTACGCCGCCAGACGCACATACAGCACTACACACAGGACAGGGTTGCTAAGTGCGGCAAGTTGCACTGTTTTCCGCAACTTTACTGTCGGCAGTGCGACTTGGAAGAGCCCGAACAGACAGTCAAAGGCGGTCAACCGTTGGCAGCGTGCCAGTCCGAAACTGGTCTTGTTCCCACTGCCAAGGGTGGCTGGTTGGTGTGTATGTCCGTGCTAATACAGCTGCTCGCTTGTCTTCTAAAGGTGCGCGGGTCGTTCTTCCTAAGCGCTGCCCCAAAAACTACGGCGCAAGTTGCGGTCATCCGCAAGGTAAAAGCCTCAAGCGTGGCTTCCATAAGCTGTAAATAGGGAAAGGGTCTGGGAAAGAAACCTGAAATAGTGTTCAAGGGGATGTGGTGGACTTAGAAATTTGAGACCTAGGTAGGTTCTGATGTGATGCAGTCATACCCTTATCGTTAAATATTGAACTTTCGTGTTGCTTAATTATCGACAAACTATTGCAAAATCGCTGCTCGGAATGATCGTTGAGTGTGTTGAAAATATGCGTTCAAAGATTAATAATATGATTTATTACAAACCCTGTAGAGATTTATAAACTCAAATTTAAAATATTATTTTTTCAAGGCAAACCCAATACAAAAAGTACTTGAATATGACCAAGGGTTACAAAAATACTCAAATTGAATATATATTCTAGTCAAATTTAAGGCCAACACAAAAAGTACTTGAAATATACAAAGAGAGCAAAAGCATATGGTCCATTTTTGAGTAAGGAAGTATCCCTTGAACAAACAATATGTCAAATTTAAAAATAATCAATCTCTACGCAAACCCAATACAAAAGTACTTGAGAATGTCCAAGGGTTACAAAAATACTCAAATTGAATATATGTTCTAGTCAAATTTAAGGCCAATACAAAAAGTACTGCGCTTTCCAACAACGAGCCTGTCAGCAAGCCAACAGGTCGGATGAGATGGTGGAGAATATCGCGTCTTTGTGTTGTTCGTGGAAGCAAACATGAAACAAGCACAAGAGCCTTCTGAGTCAAAGGCCAGCGACGACGTTGACGAAGCCCCAAAAACACCAGTTGCGCTCGTGCCTCACCTGTTGTCAAGCGTATGCTTGTATGCTCGTATGCTCGTATGAGTAGCGAAGGGTGTCATGTGACAACACGCGTAGCTCAAGGTGGACTCTTACTGTACTTGAACAGTGCTCAAGTGTGGACAGAGAATATCGCGTCTTGGTTTTGTTCGAAAAGCAAATGTGAAACAAGCACAAGAGCCTGCTGAGTCAAAGGCCAGCTACGACGTTGAAGAAGGCCCAAAAACACAAGTTGCGCTCGTGCCTCACCTGTTGTCAAGCGTATGCTCGTATGAGTAGCGAAGGGTGACAACAAGCATAGCTCAAGGTGGACAGAGAAAATTGAGCAATCACACTTGTTGGAACTGTAGCACGCCTTTATGGTAAGTCGACGTGGCCCACACGATGACGCCATTTTGTCTTAGGATGACGCGTTGCCCACCATCTGGATGCATTGCGCTTTATGTGTATTGGGGCTCTTCACCTGGTTAACTTTTGGCCTGCGGGGCTGTTGAATGTTTGACTGTGTGGGCTGAGTGGGCTGTTTGGGCTGATGGGCTCCTTGTGTTTCCGCCTGTGGTAGCTTTTACGAGTGACCTCCGTGTGCCGCTCCAGTTAACACACACTTTGGAATCAAGGGGCCAAGTAGTATGTCGAAACTTCAGCCCCAACAGGAAGGCACCTAGGTGCAAGGTGGTTGGTGTATGTTGGAGACGGATCAAAGTCCAGGCCTGGCCAGCACATTCCAGGCCTGGCCAATTGTTGCAACAGATCATGTGCCACAGCAACCATAAGAGCTCTGCTCCCTTACTCGTGGTTCACAAACATCTCTCTCGATGACTCGCATACAGTTCTGAAGGCAAGACTACATACAGGTGCTTGTTGCAACGTGCCAATCACAGGCCACCAAACCACGCACAGGTGAGGTTCTCCAAACCTGACCACCTAAACAACCCCCAGCAACCCCAACAACTTGTGTTTCCCATACAGTGCCGTGCAAGCAAGGCAGGCACGAGCATCGCAGACTTGAGTGGAGGACGTGGGTCTTTGTGCGTGTTCGTCGTCTCCCGTAGGCGTCGCGTGTTTGTGTTCAGGCCCAGTTCCTCATCGGCAGCATCTTGACCGAGGTATGTTCGCCTTGGACAGCCCCAGCATGCTTGATGTCGTGAACGGAAGTTGGTGTACAAGGGAGGGCAAGGTTGCTTTGCGCAGTTACGAGAAGCTGCCTGCGATCACGGTGCCCTGCTTCACCTGGTAGGATCGCAGCGACCAGGGGAATGCTGCAAGTTAGTGGTACTGCTAGTACTCCATTTGCCTGGTTTGGAACGCCCAAGGGGAAATGCAAAAGCTTACGAGTTAAGTGGGGCATGAGATAGGGTTTTGCCACCTTGAACAAGGCGCGAAAACACTTGATGCTTGCTGGCCTTAACAGCGTAAACTATCCTGTCGCTCTTGCGCTGCTGATGAAGAACTGAGCTGTGGCAAACTCGTTGTCAACGGCTCTTTCAGGCGTTGACCCGCATCACACCACAGCGAAACCACACAAGCGAGCGCCCCAACACCAACTCGTACCCATTTTGCTCCGCAGGCTACCTACACCTCGCCCCTGTCGAAGTAGTTAACACGTTCCACCTTTGAACATAGCCATTCAACGTGTTTGCTCAAGGTAAGAGTACGGTTTTGTTTCTGTTGTGCTTGTTTTGGGGTGTTGTTGTTGTGGGTTCCTGGAGGCACCAGTTGGACAAGGAGAGATGTATCGTGTGTCAAAGTGTATAGCGGCCCGCGCAAGCCTCTGTCTGTTCCCCAAGATGTTTTGTGCATGCATGAAATCCCAGCAACAGCCAAAACTGAAGGTTCTGGGTAGAGTTGCTTTCGCAAGCAGTCGAAACGTGGGGCCCTGCTGGCAACAGTAAGCCACAAGCTGCTCAGGGCCCTGAGCGCTGTTACCAGTACCTTTCTGGAGGTCCCAAACCAGCCTGACGACTTATTGTTGCATGACGGTCAACAACGCCGGATCACTGCCCTGTTCGACGCGTCTGAATGGGAATGGACGGGGCACCAGTCTGGATTGTTCTTTTCACCTTGCTCGCAGGTTTACTTTCGCCTCCTTGACATAACATGGCGGTCTATGGGGACTGTGTGGTCTGGGAGCAAAAAGGGCAACCCATGCTAGAGGCAACCGGTAGGGCGAGACCAGCAACACGTGGGGTTTGCAGTTGGTGCTACATATTCCTGCACTGGCTTGCATTAGCTTGTATAGCATGCTTTGCTACATGGGGCCTTCCTCGGCGCGGTCAGAGTGTAACTGCACCACAAAATAATTGTTTCCAGCTGCACCTTCACTTGGGTGCAAATGATTGCAGGTGTTTGGTCTTCAAGGCGTAAGGTCTTCAAGGTCCCAAACGCCTCACACGCCTCAAGCGCCTCAAATGGCTGGCACGCCTCGCACGTGCTGACGATCACATACGGAGTACCGAAGGAAGAAAAAATTGGAAAAAAACGAAAAAAAAAAATATGTACGACGGATAATACGATGACCTTCAACACCTCCAAGGGCGCGTTCCAGGCGTTGGTCGAGCTCATCGACCACGGCCGCCCAGATGAGCAGACAGCAGCCCTCGGCGTGCTGGGGTACTTGGTGCGTAACAACACCGAAAACGAAGACGCCTTTGCCAACACCAAGGGCGCGTTCAAGGCGTTGGTCAAGGTTCTCGGTGAGGCCACCCCACATGTGCAGGAAGCAGCCCTCGGCGCGCTCAAGGCCTTTGAGTTCAACAACGCGAACCTGGACGCCTTCCGCAACACCACCGGCGCGCGCCAGGCGGTGGCCAAGCTCCTCGACAGGGGCAGCCCGGATGACTGGTTGAAAGAGTTCGCCGCCCGTATAGGCTTGGTGCCTGACAACACTGTGGAGAAAATGCTTCGTGTCGTGGGCTACATTAGCCTGGTAGTGTTTGCAGTGTATTGCCTGTATTGCGCATTGTGGAGTATCGTCACGATGACGCCGACCATGCGGCTTCTTGACTGCTCGGAGCGGATCACGTACCTCGGACACCACGTCTCGTTTGTCGCGTATGACGTGCTCCTGGCTGGAGTCACCGTCGAGGTGTGCCGCAAGGATTATCTCGACCGTGTTGTCGCGAGCATGAGAGCGGCTCGCGTGGATGAGGAAGCTGCCTCGCTCGTGTGCGAGTTCCACTCGGGGCTGGTGGGCAACCTGTCGCCAGCTGTGGCGCGGCAAGTGCAACCCGAGCAGGCCGTCGTCGAGTTGTGGGATCGCAGAGCAGCGTTTGTGTGGGCGTCGCACTACCCAGGCTGCACGAATGAAGCCATGAAGACGGTGGCGTACAACATCCCGTGGTTGTGCGACCTAATCTTGCCTGGTGAACAGAGTGAGCGTTCTGGAGTGTTAACCTGAAACATCTGAACCTTGAAAGTGCTTGTTAGTTGTTGCAAAACTGATATGCTGCCTTTCGCTGAACGCATGCGTGCAGGGCAGGACGGTGTGGGCTACGGTGACGAGTTGGGTGACCCTGGTAATCCTAAGGGCGACGGGGGTCCTCCCGATGACGGTGGATCTCTCGACGACGGTGGTCCTCATGGCGGCGGTGGACCTCTCGACAACGACGGTCCTCCCGATGACGGTGGTGGCCCTCATGGCGGCGGTGGACCTCCCGATGACGGTGGACCTCATGGCGGCGGTGGACCTCCCGATGACGGTGGACCTCATGGCGGCGGTGGACCTCCCAATGACGGTGGTGGCCCTCAAGGCGGCGGTGGACCTCCCGATGACGGTGGACCTCATGGCGGCGGTGGACCTCTCGACAATGACGGTCCGCCCGATGACGGTGGTGGCCCTCACGGCGGCGGTGGACCTCCCAATGACGGTGCACCTCTTGACAACGATGGTCCGCCCGATGACGGTGGTGGCCCTCACGGCGGCGGTGGACCTCCCGATGACGGTGGTGGCCCTCATGGCGACGATGGTGGACATCATGGCGGTGGTGGACCACACAACGGTGCGTGCGTCGTTGGTGACGATCCTGGAGGGGTTGAAGGAGGTGATGGCCTGCGCAGCAGCGCACGCCCACTGACCCTCTTTTCCGTTCGGCAGCTCACCAATGCCGACCGATATGAATATGGCGTCTATCGAGACGTCAGCCAAACGTTGTACGCACTGAAGAAAGTTCCGAAGACGGCCCCGCCGGCGACCTGGTTGTTGCACGAGAACGTGTACTCCCTGGAAGCGCTGCGGGAGAAGATTGAGGCTCACACGGCGATGGACGGTGGAGATGTGCCGCGCCACATCATGCTTGTGGTACACGGGTTCAACGTGGACTTCAAGTCTGCCCTGGCTTTCGCATGGGGGACATATTGGAACGTGTTTGTGCGCAAGGGGTTCGAACACGACCCGCCTGCATTGTTGTTGTTCTCGTGGTACAGCGAGGCTGGACACAAGGCGGTGGGCCCTCTGATGTACTGGTGCGACCGCACGAACGTGCAAACGGCGGTGCAGGGCTTGGGCCGAACGTTGGCGACTATGATGTCGGCGGTGAGTTTAAAGCTTGGTTACTGACGCGCGGTTGTCCAACATATTATTGTTCTCGCTTTGATCTTGCAAAATGAAGTAACGTGCTTTTCACTTCGACAGGCGGACATCATGCTCGTCGCGCATAGCATGGGCAACGAGGCGTTGACGCGCGTGTTGGGAAACCAGACGTGGCGCAAAACCGCACGAGCATCCCGTCGAGGCCAGCTTCATTCCATCGTGTTTGCGGCGCCCGACGTCGATAGGATGGTCTTCGCGGAGCGTGTCAAGGGCATAAACACCACCGTTGGGCGGGGAGCTCTGTACTGTGCCGGTGATGCGGCATTGCTCGTATCGAAAGCGGTGCGCAGGAGGTGGGTGAACTACGTGATCGGGAGTATCTACTCCTTGATTTGGCCCAAGTGCGACGGGTGGAGGAGCGATGATCAGGTGCAGGCACGACGTGCGGGGCACTGTCCCCCGGTGCTTGTCGATCATAATGTTGTCGATGACAGTGTCGTCTCCAGTTCTCGCGACTTCCACACCATCCACGTCGACTACCCTCTTTTTCGCGAGGTGTGGACGGATTTAACTCTTCATAATTATATCCAACACGGGGCGCACGTCGGCGAAGATGTGCGCTTGGTTTTCACGTCGAACCATCTGAGCGTCGTTGAAGAGATCAAGTTCCGTCGCCGCAAGATGTATGCGCCGGACAACAAGACGTATTTCTACCTTCCCGACGAATCGCGTCGTGCCATTCTTCGAGGCGGCCGCAAAGTTTTGCATTTGTAAAATCATGCCTTGGTCGCAAGAGCCAAGGCAACGAGCGTGATACAGAACCGAGTCTAGCATGTCAGAACTGATTGCGGGTACAAACCCAGTACACTTAATTTTCACACTATGCAGCGATATGTACGGCATGAACCGCATCTCTGCTGAGGACCATCACGCTTGCCGCTTGCACCAACTGTCATAAGCACACTAGCGTGTCCTGCAACTGCACCGCATGCAAGCGTGCATCATGTGCCCGTCAGCCCTGCCAGTGCTTGTTCGCTTCTCAGCTTGGCCTGCTTGTGCTCGACTTGCCTTTTTTCTTGGCATCCTATCTGTTCAGCCTTGTTGGCAGAATTGTTGGCAGCAATGCATGTGCATAAGGTCAGCTTCAGTGGCCTGGCCCTGAGTGGCCGCATCCCCTGGAGTATCCATGACTGGCTTAAAGCATCACTGGCCTGCAATACCCAGTGGTTCTTGTGACAAGTTGACACTGTAAACATCAGAGCTTACAAGCGAGAAGAAAGAACCACAAGAAGGACAACAAGAAGCACCTGCTGCACCACATGCCTGCTAGGAACTTGTTCATACTGCAGTCGTACTCGCAAAACCCCTGGCTTGTTCACAACCCTAATACACAGCATAGGAATGCCCATGCAACTGCATGTCACAGACTCTGCTAGTAAGCTGCACCTATACGAAGTCATAACACACATTGTACCCATATACCTGTACCATACATGGACCTGGATGTGGGACAGCAGCTGTTGTTTAGCTACGAAGCATGGCAGGCCGATGCCAAAGGCACAGGGACCTTTGGTTGGTGTGATCAGCAAACGCACTTGGTGCATGCGGCACCCGCCACACCGGTCACCAACAGGCTGTCCTGCTAGGCTGCTGAAACAAATGTCCTACGCAACATCCGCAATGAGCGTGGTCAGGCCAATGCTACAGAGGTGTTCATGGATAGGTTTGTGTCGAGTGCATTGATACAGAACTTGCAAGCCTATCTACGTAGACGAGAGGAAGACAAGCTCGAGGAGGCTGCCGGTCGTCGTGAACACCTTTGCCGGCTTGACTGCTGAAATGATGTACTACCAAGACCAAATCGAGGATCTACACTTCTTGGTGTTTGGCATCCATGGAACATTACAGTTCGATGACGCGGGAGACGTGGCTAAGTTCACCCGATGTTGCGAGACACTCTTATTTTGTGAAGTTCGTCAGCCAACAACATATATCAATTACTTGCACGCAATTGACGTCTCAACACCACGACCAGGCGAACATGCATGTGTTGGAGTCTGGCATCCGCGTGTTCCGCAGTCCATGGTCACTCCTTACACGTACAGGACCAAATCGAATCGGTACGCCAAACCATTAGATGTGTGTTAAAACAAAGTATGTAACAAGCCTATGAGGTTTTTAAATGATGTATTTTATTATTAGTAATTTCATACATCATTTCATGCATCTGCTTGTGGAGCGTTTAATAGATCGAGAAAGGAATGATGCGTGCGTGCCAAGTCGAACAATTACGTAGAAAATGCCAAACCAGTCTATAAATATACCAGAATTGACATGATATAGGTGTGTTGCAAGATTTTTTCAGGTATTGATTTTTATTCCCAGTGGTGACAGCTGTCGCCTACGCCAAACCAAAGGTAAGGCTACGCCAAACGCAGTACAGATACTAGCATCTCCTACTATGTATTTTACGCGAGAAAGGTGCGACTTGCATGTTTAGCGTATTTAGCGCATTTTACGCGAGATTGGCGTATTTGTAGAGCGCTTAATAGATCGAGAAAGTAGTTGTCGCGAAGTTGAAGCGTGGTCAAATGGCAAGAGCTGTGTGTGTCTGTGTCAGCCTGTTTGTGTGGGTTTCTGAACGCTCTGACCTGACCCCATCGAAGATTGGCTGCCACAGTACGTTCGAATGTTGGCTGCGCCCAGGGCTATATAAAACCCCAAGCTGTAATAGCCGCGCTTAATAGATCGAGAAGGGACGATGCGTGCGTGTCAGCTTTCGAGCTTACCAGCTTACCATAGCACTAATGTCCGAGAGTTGGCAAGTCGCGAGAATCGCAAACAAAACACAACCAACAAAATACCGGTGAATAGCGCCATCACTTTTCTATGTCGGGTAGTTTACATATCCTTAGAGGTTTTGAAGCATAACTTATACAAACCAAAGGTAGGCTACGCCAAACCCCTAGACACTTTTTAAAACTTTAAATTTTTTAGTTCAATTTACATACCTTTTATGTACATTTAGGTATGTGTTTTGAACCAAGCTGTAGCTGAAAATCTTAGAGTATAGAATCCCTAGTAACTTTATAGATACTCTACACACTTTTTAAACCTTAGATTTTTTAGTTCAATTTACATATCTTTTAAGTACATTTAGGTATGTTTTTTAAACCAAAGTTTTGCTAGAAATCTAAAGCATGTCATACACAACCTCTATGGAACTTTAGCAAACTCTTCCTCCTTATAAAACCTTAAAACAGAAAACATGTCATATAAAAACCTATGGGTACATCTATAACATCTATGACCCCTTGTAAAAGAAGTATACGTTAAATGAACATTTCCTTAAAATAGAAAATATGCCATATAAAAATGCTAAATCCTAAGAGTATAAACTTCCAAGTCTCTTGCTGACTTCAGAGTGCACTATTAAAAATATGGGTTTTCCCGTCAGCATTTTCTATGGATGCGTTATCTTAAAGAGCTGCAACCGAACCGATCCATGTCTTATGAGATTATCATGTGCACATTGCCATTGCACGATGCATTGTTGTACATCGAATGTTGTTGCTGAATCAGGTACGTATGTAAGCCTCAGCGTCCCGATTGGTGTATGTCAAGACAAAGTGCAGTTTGGCATCAAGGTGACCAATGACGTGCTAGACCATGCTGCTGCTGATTGCTGTTGTAACACCAACAAACTGGGATCCAGCTGTCGCATGGACGGCAACCTGTTTGCCCAGTGTACAAGCATTAATAGATCGAAAAAGTGTCGTGGGGATTTTGCCACAATGGGCGGTACATAATATAGTCCACTTGAAATCTATTTTATAAACACTAAAACGTTTGCTAATTTCTTAACACAAATAATCCATTTTATAAGAAACAAAAATGTAAGAAATGTTCGAACTTTGTATACTCCAAAGTATATTTTATAAACACTAAAAAGTGTGCTAATTTCTTAACACAAATAATTCATTTATAAAAAGTTATCAAAGCACACATTGTGTTGGGCCAAGGTAAACAAGTTGTATAAACGCAGAAAAGTGTATTAGAGCGCTTAATAGATCGTGAAAGTGTATCGTTGGCCAATGGGCTTGTGAAGTCGAACAACTTTGCCATAATTTCGGGACTGTCGTTATAACGTTGATCGATAATGTCAGACAAAATTGTTTTTTTTGTGTAGGTTGTTTGGACTGTACAGTGACCCTGACAAAAACCTGGAATTGTCCTGGTTTAAACCATCTTCATTTGCTGAATGAATCATTTGCATGTCAAAGTGCTGCTTGAATTGCTGTGCGTAGTTTTTGGTGGTTTATTGCTGCTCAACAAGCTCGTTGTGGCTTCGCAGTGGAGTGTGGCTTACATCGTTCTGTTTTTTTACTTTACAAGTAAGCCTGCTGGAATATATCAGTTCCATACTTGAAAGTATGCCAAGTGAAAGAAGTAATGAAAAAAAGGCAGTGTCCATGTTTGTTGTCGTTGGATAGATAATATATTTCAGAATTAATTAAACAATCAATCTCATTCCCATTGGTCACACCCGTTGGAAGACAAGGGGTTGTATGGCACTAACGGAATTGGCTTTTGATAATACAATAACATCAAGTCGGATGAGTATATAACAAGTGTACCTATGACACCCAGTTGTCCAACATTTCCCCCTTGTTGCTACAACTGCTCCGCACCTATTCAAGGCCGAGGTCAATCAAATAATCAGCATTTGGCACACGGTTCGAGCGTATACAGCCATTTTTACAACTCTGAACTGTATCAGGGAGAAATCTCCACCCAAACCCAAACTCCGGGATGTGTGGCACTATCGGCCTTGGCTTTTGATAATACAATATCATGTAGTCGGTTGAGTATACAACTAGTGTGGCCATGCCTGACGGCGCATCACCAAAAGTGTTACTCCAGTCACTCACTATCACCACATGGTAGCCAAGATAAGCAGGTTGCTTTGGAGGATACGGATAATAACCAAGATAACCGAGTTTCGGTGGTGGGTAGCGATGGCCGACAATCGTGATTGGCTGGTATTTAGTACGAACAAGACTCATGCCTACGCACGTGAAAGTCTGGTTGGTGCGCGTCGATTGGTTTGCGACGATGGTACAATGGATGGCAAATTTATAACCACTCCATACATCGCCCAAGATCCAAGTTCCTGCAACAACGTTGTCAGGCACTTTGTTGCTAGGTGCTTTCGTAGCGGCGGTAGTGACTGTGCCACTACTTGTCCTCAAGAGCGTCGCCCAGATTATCAGCGCCAACATCGCCCGCATCATCATCGCCCTGAAGACGAAGCGCCTACAAGCCGACACAGGCAGTCAAGCAACAAGTCCCACATCAGGTTTGAGGACACGATGTGCATAGTCTGGCTGTATGCCACTACGCGAGGAAGCGGCCTGGGAAGGGGCCAATGAAGGGGGGGATGGCGCCGGGCAGCAGCAGCGGCAGCGGCAGCAGCGGGCGCACGGGAATCACTCCGCGGGAGGGCCGCGACCTGGGCCACCGGGGCCAAGGGCAATCGCAGGGTGGAGCGCAGGAGTGGAGGCACAGTGGGGGTGGGGGATGGGGAGGCGGGCGTAGGGGCGGCCGAGGGCGATGGCTGCGTTTGGTGGCCGGGTTCCTCCGCGCGCACAGCGCACAGCCCACAGAGCACAGCCCACAGTCCCGCATCGCACGCAGCACATCCAACGCTGCTGCTGCTACGGAACATGCACAATTGCACACCCAAGGCAACGCCCTCTCCCTCAGGACAGACCGACCCCAGCCTTGCGCGTCTTTCGCGCCAGCATCCGGGCTGGAGGTACCTGACAGGACGGGTGGTTTGCCTGCAGCAACTGGCCAGTGGGTGACTGCCGGCTTGGGGTGTCTTTCATTATCGGAGCGGCGCACACGGTCGTGGCTAGCCACATACAGTATATCAGATAGAGACGAGGGCGCTTGGTACACCCACACAACACTGCGCTTGTGTGGGCACTAGAGCTGGCAGCCTCGTCGTCATTGCTTGCAGGCTGTTCTGCATTTCATGTGCACTATGCGGTGTTTGACTGGATGAGGTGGTGGCACACGTTTACTAACCTCTGACCTCTGAGCCGTTTCATCACACCATATGTGCTTGTGCCACAGGCTGTGGTTACACCAAAGGCAGGTCTCCCTATCATAACATGAGCGTTTAACGTTAGCGGTTGCATGTGCAGCACGTTGGTGCAGTGCAACAGGCAAGGACGCGGGCACAGTTGGTGGATGCCATCAATAGCGTAGCCGTGCATGCAGCTATCAATCAGCAGCCAAAACAAGCACCGCAAACACGTTTAGGTGGCTGTATGACGGCAGGATCACACGAAATGTTTGCATGTTCACATCCATCGTACGTCTCTACTGCAGTAATCGACAAGATTAGGGGAAGGTTTCACTGCGACGCTGTACCGATGCTAAAGTGAAGCGCTGAAAAAACGCATGTCATGTGTCAAGCAAGTCATGCGCCGTAGTGATTCGCGTACTTGATGTCAGACAAGTAGATGCCATCGTCCCTGATGACGAAATTGTTGTTATCACGTGGTGCACCCTCGCCGTACAGCTTGAAGTTTGCCTTGCGTCCTTCCGACCAGCAGCCGCCCCAGAAGTGGGTGCGTCCGAAAACGTGAGGCCTGAAGCAGAACGCCATAAACTGCCCTTTTGCCAACATATGGGTGCCGATGTTGTCGTCCCCGCTCTTGGCCCAGACGGCTACAGTCCAGTCACACTCGTTGATGAACGACACCCGGTGGTGTCCGTGTGGCGTTGAGTGCTGCTGGTTTATGGAGTGGCCCAAGGCGGCTGCACCAAGACCCAATCCAATAACACCGATGACAACTTCCGCCATGTCACCTTTGTGTCACAGGCAGGCGACGGCACGCACCTACAGCATCATCAGAGCAAGTATCAAACAAAAGCTGTTGTCATCGGCGTCGGGTGCAGCCGCGAGCTGAGGCTAGGGCATACAGCTGAAACATTCATTTGACAGTTAAGATCGGCCTCCGCAGACCTGTGTTCCACTACTGCTCCACCCAACACACAATGCACTCGTTGAATCCGGACAAGGAACAATGAAAGGAACGGTGGGTGACACTGGGAATACATTGGTCTTTTTATAGTGTTTGAATAGTGGTTGTAGATTTGAACCACTCTAACAAGGCAAGAGGAGAAAAAAAGAGGACTCCGGATGCGAAGTTACGTGTAATCCTTGCTACAAGCGCGAGCATGCGCGCGCTCGCTTGTGCAAGGGTGATATCGGATACGAATTCAAGTGCTTCTGGAGGCAGTGAGAGCCTCTCACACTTTTGCACAGGGATTACTCCAAAGCAGGAGCAATAACCGGGGCTTAAAAGCATGTGTGGCTCCAAAGCAGTATACATAGTATCCAAGTATGTGTAGGCAAGCGGCGGTCGTTCGCGTACCCAAGCAAGGTAACCTGACCTTGGTGACAAAATTGACGTCCTAACGCGTTAATGTGATGAGCCTGCACGCCAAAGTAGGCGCCAGGAAGTTCACAGCAAAAAGGCGACACACAGGCGTTGGACGAGCGTAAACGAGCAGGCGAGTGACTGTCGTTAACAGCCTGTCACAAAACAGTGATCTGCCACACGAACGCGTGACTTGAGCAATGGCGAACGCAGACACTTGCAACTTCAAGGGTTTCGAGCACCTGTAGGGTTCAACCCTGCAACTCACAGTGAGTCGGAATAGCGCCGAGGACCTCGAGCGACCACTGGCGACCAGTGCTTTAGTCTTGCTCTGTCCAACAACGAGTCTATCAGCAAGCCTACAGGTCGGAGGATATGACAGAGAATACCACGATGGTAAGCGTGAAACAAGCAGTTCACGAACCTGCAGATCAACGGCCAACATGATAGGACTTGACGGAGCCAACAAAGTACAAGTTGCCCGCACAGCTCACCTCCTGAGAAGCGTATGCGCGTATGAGCGGTGAAGGGTGTCAGGTGGCAAAACACACAGCTCAGCTTACGCGTTGTACTCTAGTGTGGACAGAGAAAATGAGCAATCACATGTGGTGGAACTGCAGCTCGGCGTTATGGAAACTGACTCGGCCAAGGATGACGCCGTTCTGGCCTAGGATGACGCGTTGCCCACCGTCCTTTATGTGTATTGGTGCTCTTCACCTGTTTAACTTTTGGCCTGTAGGGCTGTTGGCTGTGTTGACTGATGGGTGTTTCCGCCAATGGCAGCTTTTCCCGGTGCCGTGCGTGTGCCGGTCAAGTTAACACCACCGTATTTGGTGGAAACAAGGGCCAAACAATAATTTAACACTCCAGCCCCGAAAGCAAGGCACCTAGGTGCAAGGTGGTCGGTGTTGGAGGCGCATCAAAGTCCAGGCCTGGCCAGCACAGCACGTTCATGTTCAGTTCAAGTTCCAGGCCTGGCCAATTACTGCACCAGATCATGTGCCACAGCAAGCTTGCAGCTCTAATTCATACGCAAGGTTCATAATTATCACTATCGATCACTCGCTTATATTTCTGAAGGCAAGACTACATACAGGTGCTTGTTGCTGCGTGCCAATCACAGGCCACCAGCCAACCACGCACGGGTAGGGTTCCCCAAACCTGACCACGCAAACAAACACAAGCCACCACACCAACCTGTGTTTTCCCCACACAATACTGTGCAAACAAGGCAGGCAGGAGCATTGCAGTCTCCAGTGGAGGAGGCGCCCTAGGTCTTCGTGCGTGTTCGTCAGCTCAACGTTGGCGTAGCGTGTTTGTGTTTGTGTCCAGGCCCAGTTCCTCGTGGACAGGATCTTGACCGAGGTATGTCCGCCTTGGACAGCCCCAGCATGCTTGATGTCGAAAACGGAAGTCTGCCAATGGAGGGCAAGGTTCGCAGTTACGAGAAGCTGCCTGCGTTTGTGCGTGCCCTGCTTCACCTGGCAAGATCACGGTGACAAGGGGAATGCTGCAAGTCAGTTGCACTACTAGTGCTCCCTGTGGCTGGTTTGGAATGCCCAAGGGGAAATGCCAGCGCACGAGTAAAGTGCTGCAGGAGATAGGGTTTTGCCACAGTACGCCACAATGCATGGGGAATGCTTTGGTACTATCTTGAACAAGGTGAATGTGTACTTGGTGCTTGCTGGCTTTTGCAGAATGTCCATCCCTGGAGTTGCTGCGGTGTCGATGAGGAACTGGGCGGTGGCAAATGCTACGTCAACGGTCTGGGTAGTGACTGCGAGTTATGCAGCCCCGAGCATTCAACCTGGGAACATACGCTTGGAAGCACAAGATAAAAGCCATATCGAGAGCGCTGAAGCGGGCAAGACAGTTGTCTACGACAACAACAAACATCACACGCATACGCACAAACAAACACATCAGCGTATGGTCGACGCTGCCAGCGATTCACAGGTGAGGACAGAGCCCAGCAGGGAAAGGGGCACACGCTGCCACGGATATTATTCTCACGTGTGTGCTTGCTTGCTTGCGTTAATGATGATGATAATCACTGTACACATCGTTACCAAGGTGTTGATAAAGGGTCGCATGACGTGTCCGACGCGTCAACTTGCAAGTAAAAGCTCGGAGTCCGTTATCATGCAGGCACACGCGGAAAAGCGCCAGTCCCAGTCTGACAACAGCTTCCACGTCAAGCAAGAAGTATCTTTGCCTGGAATAGGTGGTGGGGGCATGGATATCGGCGTCACTAACACCCAGGCCAGCATGCAGGAACAACAGCACGCGTCGAGTCACGCGCATCACAAGGAGCACGATATTGCTGATAAACAAGTGCACACAAAGCACGAGCACCACATCAAGGGACATGATGAAGGTGAGGGTTTCCCAGGTCGTCTTGCTGCTGTGTCCCTACTTCTGCACGCAAGGCCCTATGTGCCCAACACCTGACTTTGTCCCGACTGCTTGCGTTGGAACATGCCCCCGCAGCACACAGTACGAGTCGAATGGCGGTACACAGCGGTTATAAGAAGATAGATGTGGAAAATGCACAGCACTCTCATGTCCACCAGCCGTCTGCTTAGTGGACAGTGCTGCCGGGTGACATTGCGAGTGGTACAGGCTGGACCTTGAGCATCATGCCTAAGGGTGAAACTGTTGGCCCGATGGCCGATCAGCGCTTGGACCGAGACAGCATGGGCTTCGTGTGCACTGAGACAATGACCGGAGCAATTTCCGTGAAGGTGAGTGCTGTTACCTCGTCGGTTATGAAACAAGCATACAATCCTGAAGGCAACAAGCTCACACGCATGTTGGATGTTTCTTTCTGCCGAACATGCTTATCACGTATGGCCAGATTATTGTGAACACTTGTGCTTTTATCTCTGTTCACCTTATAGAACTCGATTGGCTCCGAAGATGAAGATGTGTGGCAGTACAAGAACGCGAAAGTGCTGACAGATGCCAGGGACTATGCTGTCGAGCAGTGGTATAGAAAAGGCCTGCCTGATGCGGTGACCTCGCGATTCAACGCCCTCGGCCATGAGTTGTTGGATGCTTGTGACAGTGGCGATGATCAGAAGTTCCGTCGGCTGCAAACGAAGATTAAGATCTGCTTCCAAAACATCAAAGAGATCACGCCGGATTATCAGACTTTTCAACTCTATGATGACCTTCAAAGGTACAAGGTAAGTACCAATTGCCGTGGTGACTGTGAGAACTGGCATGGTGATGTGTTGTTCACATTGATCTGGTATGTCGATGGCTAACTTGTAGCTGGTAAGCGCTTCAACTGCGATGCATACAGGTGTCGCTCGACAAGGAGGTGATCACCGTGATTGACCGTGTTCCTCTGCAGATAACATATCAGGTATTTATGACAACTTTCTGCCGGTTGTTAAGACATTGAAGAACACTGGAGTGTACTTTTACTACCTTCTCGCTGTATGGTTGAAATGTGACAGGCGTCGTCAACCAGCGTGTCGGAGCTGGACATTGCCTCGCTTATCACAATCCTGAACCTAAATGCAAGCCCTGGCAAAGTGCAAGAAGCTGCAACAGCCCTGAGCGTCCGCGTCAACGCTGGCGGTGCTTATGAGATAATGCGCAACCCTGACGCAGTCACCGCCTTGACCAAGACCATCACGTCAGGCACCCCAGTCGCCAAAGAGAAAGCTGCTGGAGCGTTGTGGAACTTGGCGTGCAACGATGCGAACAGGGTTACGATCGGCAACACTCCTGGTGCGGTCGATGCGTTGGTCGAGCTTGTGCGGTCGGGCACCTCAGATGCCATGGAGAACGCTGCTGGAGCGCTGCGGAATTTGGCGCAAAATGAAGCGAACCTGACTACGATCGGCAACACTCCTGGTGCGGTCAACGTGTTGGTCGAGCTCATGAGGTCGGGCACCCCGACCGCCACGGAGAACGCTGCTGGAGCGCTGCGGAATTTGGCGCAAAATGAAGCGAACCTGACTACGATCGGCAACACTCCTGGTGCGGTCAACGTGTTGGTCGAGCTCATGAGGTCGGGCACCCCGGCCGCCACGGAGAACGCTGCTGGAGCGCTGATGAACATGTATGGCGCGTTGGTCGAGCTCGTGCGCTGGGGCAGTCAAGACGCCAAGGAGAATGCTGTTGGAGCGCTATGGAACTTGGCGTGCAACGATGCGAACCAGGTGATGATCGGCAACACTCCGGGCGTGGTTGGCGCAATGGTCGAGCTTGTGCGGCCGGGCACATCAGGCGCGAAGGAGAAGGCTGCTGGAGCGCTGATGAACTTGGCAGACAACGACGCGAACAAGGTTGCGATCGGCAACACTCCAGACGTGTTTGGCGCCTTGGTCGAGCTTGTGCGGTCGGGTACCCCAGGCGCGAAGGAGAAGGCTGCTGGAGCGCTGATGAATTTGGCAGACAACGACGCGAACAAGGTTACGATCGGCAACACTCCTGGCGTATTTGGCGCATTGGTCGAGCTCTTGCGGTCGGGCACTCCAGTCGCCAAGGAACATGCTGCTGGAGCGCTGTGGAACTTGGCGTGCAGTGGCATGAATACTACGATCGGCAACACTCCTGGCGCAGTCACCTCGTTGGTCGAGCTCTTACGGTCGGGTACCCCAGACGCCAAGAAAAACGCTGCTGGAGCGTTGGCGAGGTTGCCATACCTCTGCCTGGATAAGGGTTTGAATGACAACATTCGTGGTGCGGTCAACGCATTGGTCGCGCTTGTATGGTCGGGTACCCCAGATGCCAAGGAGAAGGCTGCTGACGCGCTGTGGTGCTTGATGTGGAAAGACTCAGCGCATTTCGTGTGTAATCGATGGCCTTGCCCTCAAAGATAGCAGCCCATAAACGTATCCATCGTATTGTTCTCGACGTTAGCCATTTGCAGCAATTCTATACATGGCTGTAGAAGAAGCAAAAATATAAAGTAAAAGTAGGTCAATATAAATTCAATGTAAACGGATCGTCATTATGAGTCGGTATCATATCGCACAACACTCACTTGAAATAATCAGATAACTCCATGCCATCCCGGTCGATTTTCAAGCACTCATCATGTCTGAATTCTTGTAAAGTTGCAATGCTGCAATCATAATCGTACTTCCATGTGATACCCGCAGCATATCTTTGTTGCATGTTATGAATGCGTTTGTCAAAGCTTGTGTTGGGCACCTCACTTGAACAGCGATCTCAAAGACGCCTTTAAAGTTATCGCACATGTTGATAATCCATGGGTATTTTGAAGCGATATGCTGCCCATACTCGGGTATTGCTGATGCGTAAAGTGACACTGCAAATAATGTAAATATTTTGGGACCTTGAGCAACTTTTTGGGACCTTGAGCAACATGTTATACTTCAAAACCTCTTGAATAATATTTTTGTTTGAAAGTGTACACTAA
>BDDA01001428.1:0-12196 GCA_001662385.1 Chlamydomonas asymmetrica | reverse complement strand
TCAAGCACAGGCGTGTCAAACCTTCTGTCGCGTTCGTTGGTGTATGGGACTGTTGGAACACTAGACACAAACTGCTTAGCCTCCAGATAAGCACGAAGTGTATAATTTGCCTGGGTCAGTTTCAGCTTGGGGTGCAAAGCGAGTGCCCACATCGTGCGCCTGGCGAAGCAGACGCTCCCGTGTGTGCAAACCGTCAAGCCATGCTCGGACACGGCTTGCTTACCAAAAGGCCAGCAGCCAGAAGCTGAGTGTTTTCATGACTGCTGGTTAGCAGGGCACATATGGGCACACCCCCCAGACGGATGATTAACTTTGAAAATTTCTCACTCCTGGGTTCGGTATTGCATGGACGCATACCCTTGCAGGAATACGCAGGTGCAGGTTTTCGACCTGAACAGAGCGTGTGGACAGGCGAGCGGCAACTGCATGGCTGGAGCAAACATGCGCTGTGATCGCCCTGTGGCAATATCCTGACACGATACTGCCGCGCACTCCGCAACGCAAGGGTGCAGACGGTCCCAGAGCGGGGGGACCTCTCCCCCCATTTTGCATGCAAATTGATCCATGACCGTGCAGAGCCGTGCCTCGATGTGAGCGCATGGTAAGCACACCGCCAGAAAGCCCTCGACGTGTGCTTTCCAGCCATTGCCTTACATGGCGCTCACACCCAAGCCGTGGCTGGTGGCGCCACGGCGAACATGGGGGGTGCAGGATGGAGGGCTTTCGCATACAAGTGGCCTGCTGCGCTTCGGGCACTAGCGTGCAAGCATACATTCCACTGTTGTTGGTTTCACTGTGCTGTTTATGTCTTTTCAGACCTTCTAGGAAGGGCGATGGGCGTTCTGCGGCTAATTTGCAGGTCCGGGCCAGGGCTGAAACAAGTCCTAGGCCAGTGAGAGATGGGCCACATGGATGTTGTCAAAACAACTACATAGGCAATAAGCAACACAAAAGATGTCACGCTGCAGCTGGATTGACCAACAGCTTGGCTCGCTTCGGCCCTACAATTTTGAGCTGCAAGCTGGGGGACGGCAAGCCTCTCCAGCCAACAGCAGGGCACCTCATATGTTCAGCTATTATCTTGGGCAACCTGAAGTTTGGCTTTGTAAGTGTGGCTTGAAGGAACTGGCCCAGAATGCTTTCGGACGGTCACAGATTGCGTGCGGACGACCACGTTTTGGCCTCCCAAGGCCAGTCCACTGGCTGGACAGCAGCCAATCCACATATGTTATCCGTGTAAATACCACACACGACCCCTGTGCTACGTTGCTGAGCCTCAGGTGGAAACCTGTCCTCCAAATTTGGCGGAAGCGACGCCGAGACGCACCACGCATCGCACGTTTCCCCTCATCTTTGGGCACCCTCTTAGCAACCTGGAAAATTTCTTTAGGTAGTAACAACGCAACCTGCAGCGTTCATAGTGGCAGGAACACCACCTGCAGTGTGTGCTCGCCCAGGTCAGGATGGTAAAAGTCAAAAATCACAGGATGGCCGCTGAACGCTCACGCCCGACATCCAGAAAGAGCGAAAACACTACTTTATGTCCCAAAAGACTTTTGGGAGCTTCGGAGGTGGATGGCAGGGCCCGTAGCGACATTTCATGAAAATTATCATGGTTCAGCCTTGGGCCACAGAGGTCCCCCCCCTCTGAGGCGGTCCCCGGTTGTACATAACATCGTGAACAGAAGTATGCAAACCGCCCTCCCTCACCTGCGTGTGGCGCTGTACAACAGTACGGGCAGTACAAAGTCCAGCGGTACAAAGCCGATTGCCCCGGCCAGCGCAACGAGGTCTCCGAAGAAGGGCAGCGCGCAGGTGGTGAGCGTGATAGCGGCGCTGTAGGTGATTGTGATGAAGAGCCGAGCCAGGGCGTTGCGTTTTGAGTAAGCCCCCTGCGTTACGGTACGCGCGTGGACGCATCACAAAATGCACGCAGCAGCATGTGAGGCCCAGTGCCATTGTCACTGACTCGGTATCATGCACAGAGCCCCTGTACAGCATTGCCGAGGCTGCAGAATGCATGGGCATGCAGGTATGACTTGAGGGCCACGGTGGGGGTTGAGGTGAGGCAGGTGCGACTGCAGGGGGACGGTGGGGCGACTACGTCAGCTTGCTGCCACAATAGCAACCAGCAAGGCAGCATTGCTTGCGCAGCCTGCTCAACTTGCGCAGCCCAATCTAGGGCAGAATTCAGGTGAGGGAGTCCATCATGGTGCGGGGTGAGCAACTGGGCAATTGGGCCGGCTGCAGCATCTGTGCTTATGGTGAAACCCTGCACTAGCGTGCTGTGCTCCTACTGACCTGATGTGGGTCCATCAGGTACGTTTCCAGCCACTGGTACGTAGGACGGCAGTAGATCTGCCACAGGGACCATGCACACCATCACACAGTCGGCAGGTGAGAGTGACAACCTGACATGGCATCCATCGTTCACGGCCTGGGTCGCTGCATCATGTGCACCGCACATCCTCAGGCTCCGGCAACCACCCTGATTCAATGTTGTGCCACAGAGCACGCGGTCACCGACCGCGCAGCACCGACCGGCTGGCTGAACTTGGGGTTGAACCCGTAAACTCGCCGCAGCCAGCCAGCTGCCAAACAGCCAGCTAGCCAGACAGACAGACAGACAGGTAGCCAGGCAGGCAGGCAGGCAGCCAGCTAGCCAGCCAGCCAGGAAATGCGCACCTGGAAGCAGCCGGTGATCTGAATGAGCGCCAACAGATTGGTGAGCGTCACCGCCCAGCGTGGCCCGCTCGCCACAAATTGGTCCGGCAGCCACGACGTCATGCCGATGCTGCCAAACGCCCAGAAGCCCGCCACGCTGCGATAAGGGCAAGGGTGTTGCGGCAGGTGAGTAGGTGATGCATGCACGCAAGTGGGTGACATGGGGCCAGCGCTTCCTCTGGCATGTCGCGTCGATACGGTAGTACGACGGGCCCATCCCATACAAGGTGTTTGGTGCTTGTCCCATGCAACAGGCGGTTGCAATATGAAGAGCGGTGAGGAAGTGGAATGTGCAGGGTACTGGGGAGCCTGGTGCATGCTGCAGTCCTGTGTCGGCAGGGGCTTTTGCACGGCCGGCGGGGCAGTGGTGCAAGCAAAAGCCTAGATTGCGCGCCGCGTTGCGTGTCCTTCTGTCATGCTGACGCTCAATGTTGCGGTGTACGGCCTCACTAGCAAACGGTACTGCAGTCGACTTGCGACAGTAGTACTCAGAGTGGACTGGTGTATATGTACCGCTACGCTCACCTGACGGTGAAGTATGACGCCAGCAGCATGATGTAGCAGAGCGTGATGCCGCGCTGCATGTTGGACACTGCCGGCTCACGGATGGTCGCCTGGATCTCCGGCAAGATGGTATCGCCTGCCCAGCAATCCAACCATTTACCGCAGGTTGAGTTACCCATAACAGCATGGCAGCAGTGAGGAGGTATCACGAGTACTTTCAGGTTCGCGTCGCAAGCTGTGATATCAGCGCTTTCCAGCCGAGGCAGGCACTCCCCTTAAGATGGGGGCGGATACCGCTTGCGGTGGCGGGCTAAGTGGCACTTGGCCCAACAGATGCAAATTGCGTGATTACCAGCACAAACGATGGAAAGTGCAGCGTGCAGCTTGCACGACCTTGACCGACTGAGCCATCACCTACATTGTGACAACCGGTGCGTTGCTCCCGCCCTCCCCGCGCCCCCCAGACACTAGTCACTGCACGCTTCAGCCGAATGCTCTGGATTCATGAGTGCTAATCCTGGTGATCAGGTGGGCTCCCACTCACCAAACGCGAAGGTGATGACGCCCAGCGCGTTGAGCACCCCCAGCAGCTGCTCGCTGGGCGTGCCTTGCATCTCGTAGCTGATCTCACTACGGTCCAGCTCGCCAGCTGCATTGGGCACACAGTTCCAAGCCCGTACAGGGGGTGTTTACGGGTGCGTGGGAACAAACACATGTAATGCGGCTATTTCCACACGTATGATCACCCAAACCAAATACGGTCAGCAGCCCACAGCAGAGAAAGATACCACAGCCGGAATGCTCATTTAGGGGGACGGGGCCTGGGGGGTCGCATGCGCCTGCTCGTGCATGCGTGGTGCAAGGCAGCATGCGCGCTTCAGTCTCTCTTTTACAGCAATCTGCTCAACGCGAATGCACAACACAGGCTCACCGGCATGGATGGACAGGCCCAGGCAGCACAACGCGAAGCCCAGCGTGGCGACGGTGGCGATGGTGTTGATGGTCACAAGCGACTGAATGTCAGGCAGCTGGCTGAGCACAAGCTGGAAACACGCAAACGTGACCAGCCACACCTGCGTGTGCATCCAACCCACACGCAAGCAAAGGAGACAGTGGGATCGTACGTTTATGGTGTGCACCTGTATGGTGTCTGGCCATGCAAGAGATGTATAGCATAAAGTGCATGGACTGACTGAACCCAAGGCGGTGACGATGGCATAGGGACACGTGGCAGTGTGCACTGCTGGGTAAAGCTTTGAGGGCGGTACAGCACACAGCCATGGCAGTGCATGTATGTTAGCCATGCGGGAAGGTGCGCTGCGGAACCATGGCCAACACAAGAGCAGATGGGGGCACCAGCTGGCGCGCTCAGCAAAGCAGTGGGTGAGTGCCATTACGACTGGGTAGGGTACAAGCCAAGGCTGATTGCATGGCGTGTTGTTGTGGCACACTTCTTGCATGTGAAGGTGGTGTTTGGTCTCGAGCGTGCAAGACCCATATCAGTCGAATTAGCTGTACGGGACCTGCTGCATGGCTGAAGTACATGCATAATAGATTAATAGGTGCCGAACTGCAGGTGCATGACATCCAAGTGCATGACATCCATGGAATGAACGCTGAAAAAGTAAACCTTCTGCTTCGTCGCTGCGGTCCTGCGCCGCTCTAGGCAGCAAACATTGTGCATACGACCTGTCGGTGAGTAGGCCTGCACTGTGTGCAGTCACCGGGTCATAGCACCCACCTGCAGCCGGACGTTTGAGTCTGGGTTGTACAGCTGGTATATTGCCTTCATGGCAAGACCGGCTGCGAGCTCCACGGCGATGTTGTTACCAATTGAAGCAATCTGTAAAGCGGTGCCAATCGCATGCACGGTGTGCACAGGACAAAGCTTGGAATGGGGACGCCGCATCGAGCACATACAGCGCATGCATGCAGCGACTGATTGACAGATGCGCCCACAGGAATGCCCTCAATCATGCACGTGCAACTCATGCTGAGACTCCTTGTGTTGAATCCGCTGAGCAACACACCTGACAACACGAGCGACTTCAACTTGCAGGTTTAGCCTCCCACCGAGGACAAGCCGGTATCCCGACATACCTGCTGGAACAAAGTGACGAAAAGCCCGCCCCAAAATCCAAACACAGCCTTGCCGATATCAGCATATGTGTAAAGTTTGCGCCCCCTGCAGGTTTTGCAGTTTGCACCCGCGCGGCCAGGTCAAGAGGCTGCATGACAGCGTTTGACTAGTACACGCAGCAAACAAGGACTTTGGCCAATACCTACTTGTGAACGAAGAGAGAGCTCAAGAGCATGGAGTTGTAGTAAGAGGTGAGAGTGGACGCCACAAGTGCAATTACCCCTGACACAAAGCCGAGTTGCGCGAACGCGAGCGGCAACGGGGCAAAAGCTGCTGGCGTGCCAATTGTTGTCGCCAAGTGAAACCCTACAGAGTTCAGTGAGGCAACAAGCAGCACAGACTCTTGACCGGCAGGCAAGCTTGGTCATGCAGCAACAGCAAACTGTCGGTGCAAGGCCGTATGCAACGAGGGTACAGCAGGCAACAGTGCAAAACCCGGCAAGGCAAATATGTGGAGACAGATATGTGTTCCAGGTAGTGCCCTTCACGGTCCGCAAGAGAAAAGTGCGCCACGTGAGACGAAACCCCAGCACGTGTTCAGCGCGGCTTTACATACAAGTGAGGTGTTGCCATAAACAGCTGGGTAGAGCAAAAGGATATAGGGGTCAGACAGTGCTCATAACATAGTTTGCAACAGCTCTGCAGCCCTGTGTTGAAGGCGTGCTTGTGACACGACGAAACTCACCCGCGTGATACCATTTGCCTTTGCCCAGGGTGACATACTTCGGTCGGGAGGAAGTGGAGGGTGCAGACGACACATCGCTGTGTATTTGCGCTTGCACGGTTTGCTGGTCAAGGTGCAAGCTAGGAAAAGCGACATGACCTGCGCTGTGACCGTTGGCACGGAACTGATGGCTGCTTCTGCGGTCCACAGTCTGAGACGTCGATAGCAGAGATGCTGCAGGTCCCGCTTGGGGAGCCACCAGGTGCGCGCCTGCATACAACGCGTTGCCTGCCGCTGGCGCAGTGTCACTCACGGCCGCACACGTGCTGCCCACTCCAGGCCCGTAGCTGGCGCCGCCAGCGCCTGAAAAGCTCGAGGGTGTTATCTCATTTTGGGAAATCGTGTCCTGTGTGACCGTCAGCCTGCTGCGTGGAGGCGACGCCAGGTTGGCAGTCACCCCCACTCACACAAAGCACGCCCTCCTATGTAGGCTGCACTCGCACTCGTGCCATCGACACCAAGTCATGGCATCTGAGTACTGCCTGTGAGAGAGCGGAAAAAGCTAAACTGTCTCTCTGCTTGCCATCTGTAACCGTCACAGACACAGCGCAACAAACCAGTTGCAGCAAGTGCAAACAGGGACTGAGTGAGCAAGGCCTGCTTATAATTCCTCGGTCAGTTTGTGGTACATGTCTGCAACTCGATTCGCTCCAGTAGCTTTAGAGGTTGAAGGTTTGCTGGCCTGCTGGGGCTGACAGTTGCGATCCAAGCATGCGCATGTTCCCTTTTCCAACATACACGATACGCTGCAGCCAGCCAGTGGCATGCGCACATTGTAACGTACCAAGCAGGTCTGGTTGATGGGAACCAGGCACAGATGTATGCCTGGGACCTTGGGTTATGCACGTGCCCCATGCACACGTGCCCCATGCACGGCATAACCGCATCCCATGCATGACTAATGCTTGCAGCAAACAGTAGATGCGCATGAAGGTGCATGCCGTAAGCTGGATTTGAAGAATTGCTTGTTTGCACACGCAAAGCTAGCACGTACATGCATTGGAGATCACGCTGCATTGGGAATCCCACTGCATGTGAGTGGGCCCACGCCACGTGCAGAAGTGTGGGGCATGTGGCATTATGTGCAGTGCATTTTGGTGCGACTGTCGAGTAGGTGATGGGACAGCAAACCATGGGATACACCATGGGGGAGCATGCACCACGCACACACCACGCACGACGAGACTGGTGCAGTGCACGCACCAGTTGCACCTCACCCGGGGAAAACCCCGGCTCACTTCCAGCCTCCAGGGCATGCAGACGATAGGATGGACACTGTCTTGTAACGATGCACGTGGGAAAACCCAGATGCGCGTACCTGGCCGGCTGCGGCAGTCTTGCAGGATGCTGTACCCCACGGATACAGCCGGGATGCAGGCCGGCGGCACACATTACCTCGGCCATGAGCTCCATACAACAGATACTGAGATGCCTGTGCACGAATTTCAGCCAGCCGGATGCACGCCTAACACGCCCGCCGCAGCTTAACGCTCACCCGCACCAAAGGTATGGCGTTTCACATTTACCAGCCATGGTGCCACGCCGCGATGTGGGCAATACCTATGCAAGCAACAAGTTTTGGCAACGTTGGCAATTTCAAAGCTGACCCGGTCCAGATGTGTAGCGTTGGATAGGTGGCAACCCGGTCCGACTGCGAACTGAAATTGCAGTGGGCTTGGGTTGCGTGTACAGGGCCAACCCAATCCAGTCCCCCAACCCAACTCATATGTAAACCACGCCTAAGGAGCTTTGCTCATTTGCAAAGCTGAGTTTATGTAGACTTCCACAGGCCCACAATGTCACACGCACCCTGCACGCACCCTGCACCCATGCATGCACCCTGCACGCACGCGTGTTACCAATCAACGGTGTCGGTGCAGGCTTCCTGTATGCGCACCTCCATGAACGCAAGCATTGTAACTGCGTTGTTGGGCCTTGCACTCTTTGCTGTCCGAGATCGGTTTTGACCGGTTGCCTGCAAGTCACGTGCAGTCCGTCATCGGCCTGGCAATGGTTGCCATAGACACGGGCACTAGAACGGGCTCAACGGCACCTAAGAACAAAGTAAATTTTCGCAGCAACAAATGGTATTGTTGCATCAACAAGGAGGCTGCCACTGTGACTGCCTGGCGTTCGAGACCGAAAGGTTCACAGTCGCCGGTGCCCGATGTTTGTCGACATGGTGCAGTCCAAAAGTAATTACAAGTACAACAGACACGCAAATGAGGCTTGACTTGCAAGTTTCTGGAACTCCGTGTTAGGGTTTGGACGCGTTTGTAATATCCAGGGTGACAAACACACACTGCCTAGCAAGCAACTTAATATGTTCAAAAGTGCCCTGACTGCGGGGTGCAGAGTTGCGACTCAACTTTTGCAAACAACACCGCAGACATACGTTGCCACGAACCCTCTCGGACCTCTGCACTTCGGACTTCCAGGTACCCCTTGTCTTTGTGGGGTGCTACATCGCTGGCCCTTTGGCTGGCCCGAGACATACCCCAAGAACGCATGGCCCTCATTACGCGCAGCAGCTCTGCAATTGGCAGCCGCGCCGCACAGCACGACCCCGGACTGTGTCGCGTATCAGTGGCGCGGCCCCCCCGCAATGGCATTTCTTGCACTGGTGCTGCCCATGCCACCTCTGCAGGCCTTGCGTCAAGCGTGCGGTGCTTTGCAGCCATGGAGAAAATCAAGGTTGCCAACCCAGTGGTGGACCTAGACGGAGACGAGATGACCAGGTCAGGCACTTTGGTTGTGGGCAGGATGCACACCCCGTACAGATCGCGGTGGCTGCAGCTGTAGACGCTCGTGCGCACGCACCGTGTTCGGACCTTGGACGATATGTGAGTTATGGAAGCATGCTTTTCTCTAACCGCAGGATTATCTGGAAGTCAATCAAGGACAAGGTACGTGATTGCTGCCACCTGCCCCTTCTGGTGAATTGCGCGCCAACACTATGCGCAGCCTCGTGCCGACCCCATGACCTAAACAGCGGCTGGTTCATTGCTGCTGCAGCTAGTACTCCCTTATCTGGACCTGAACATCGAGTACTATGACCTGGGCTTGCCTAACCGTGACGCGACAGATGACAAAGTAACGGAGGACGCGGCGTATGCCATCCTGGTGAGTGTGTCACCCACCTGACCTTGGACGCAGGCTCTTGTCCTATTGGCGGACGTTGTTCACGGCTGAGAGGGCCTGTGGCACTCAAGTCAAGTGCGGTTTGGTTCCAGCAGGGCGCAACCGAAACCACCGGAACCGCGTTAGTGTCGATCGTGCACGCTTGACACACTTGAGGGCAGTCTACAAAATGGCCCAAAAACGCCAGGGCACTCCTCGTGTATTACCTGCAACCAGCGCGAATACAAGGTGGAGCACGCCGGTTGACCCCATCCTTGTCTTCGGCAGCCACAGCCACCACCATACAGGTGCAACCCTGCACTGTAACAGACATGTACTTGACCAACCTCACATGGTTGTGCAAACGCTGATGGCATCAACTGACACTGCACACGTTCAGAGACATCACGTTGGCATCAAGTGTGCGACCATCACCCCGGACGAGGCGCGCGTAAAGGAGTTTGGCCTGAAGAAGGTGAGCTGGCCCAGCAAATGCGCGTCAAGGGATCCTTGCACCTGCCATGCAAGCGTCCTCACCACGCACAGCCGCATGCCTCTGCATGTACACTAGCACGTATGCTGGAGTGTGCGTGCGAGCAACTGGGCAGGGGAAGCGCGCACCCCAATGCATGCAGCGTCAGTGCGTTTGGTGGCCAACCAGCTCTGTCAGATGCCATCACGTGTTGCCATGGCACGGCTGCATGCTTCGCATCAGCCGACACAAGCGGCAGCCATGCGTGCGTGACCCGCAGTCCTCGTTGCCACCCGTGTGCAGATGTGGAAGAGCCCGAACGGCACCATCCGCAACATCCTGAACGGGACTGTGTTCCGCGAGCCTATCGTGGTGTCCAACATCCCCCGCCTGGTGCCCGGCTGGACCAAGCCCATCGTCGTGGGCAGGTGGGCAGCGCTGGACGCAGCCGGCAGCGTACTCGTCGGCAGCAGCTGATTGGGTGGCAGCTTGATGGCAGGATGCAGCTGATTGAGGCTGTGTGGCCATGCAGCTGGGGGAAAGCGTGTCTCAGCCAGCCGGGAAAATGCCAGATGGCCATGCTGGTGTCATGTCCATGACACCACAGCGTCAATGGCATGATATCGCTGTTGGCGTGTGCTGCTTGTGCCCGAGATCCTCTGTTCGCTACGCACGGCAGTACCGTGTGCATCCGTGTGCCCAGGTCCTGACTGCGTGTGTGTCTTCTTGTGACATGCAGGCACGCGTTTGGTGACCAGTACAAGGCCACTGATTTTGGTGAGTGGCTGTTTGCGGGATCGGCCATGGCAACCGCTCAAGTGTCGTGCCCTACTGCATGCATACTCACACCCACACACTGCCTGCACATTAAGCTTGTTGCTGAGGCATAAGGTGTGCATGGTCAATGGCGTGCCATAGCTCGCTCAGTGCATTTGGACGTACAAGCCTAGCTTAGCGACGTCAGCCACAGAACAGCAGGAAATCACAGCTGGGTTAAGCCAGGAGCGGAACTCCCATGACTGTATGAGTGTCTGACGACCTCTCACCTCCACCCCTCGTGCTGGCACACCGCCGCTCTCGTGTCTCGCGCGCTGCAGTGGTGGACCGCGCGGGCACGTTTGAGATGACCTTCACGCCGGCGGACGGCAGCGCGCCGAAGAAATGGGAGGTGTACAAGTACCCGCAGGATGGCGGCGTGGGCATGGGCATGTACAACACGCAGGAGAGCATCCTGGGCTTCGCCAAGAGCTGCTTCGAGTACGCGCTGCAGAAGAAGTGGCCGCTGTACCTGTCCACCAAGAACACCATCCTCAAGGTGTACGATGGCAGGTGAGGCAGGGAGGACGCTGCAACGAACAGCACTTGTACCAGAGGCGCGGCGGTGCTGTCAGAGCTGTCCCTTGGGCAAGGACGCTCTATCCTGTTACAGATGCGGGTTAGCAGGGGTTGGTGAGGGGCGCAGCGTAAGCGAGGGTGGATGCCGGCGTCCCAGCAGTGCAGCAGGTACCTGCTGCACAGCGGCTGCGTGCGCTCGTGTGGAGGGGGCGGTGTGCTCGCGGTCATCCAACTGTGACTCGAGTGCGCATGGTGAGCCCCTGCATGTCGTGCTTTCATCGTGCTGCTGCTGGTTGGTGTGCGCGCGTGTGTGTGTGTGCGTGCAGGTTCCTGCAGACCTTCGCTGAGGTGTACGAGAAGGAGTACAAGAAGAAGTACGAGGACGCCGGTACGTACTGTATCGCTGTACCGCACCAACAGCGAGGCACAGCGTCTGTTGCTGGGCGCAATGCTGTGCCTGCCCCTAATTGCAGTGCAATCGGCACATGACACTTGTTGTTGCTCCACACGACAATCGCACGAGGACGCATGCATGCGGGACCCAAT
Source organism: Chlamydomonas asymmetrica (assembly GCA_001662385.1). Classification (NCBI taxonomy): domain Eukaryota; kingdom Viridiplantae; phylum Chlorophyta; class Chlorophyceae; order Chlamydomonadales; family Chlamydomonadaceae; genus Chlamydomonas; species Chlamydomonas asymmetrica. Next base: position 631 of record BDDA01001428.1, on the reverse strand, counting down.
GCCCCCCGCATGCATAGGTACTTTCGCCAAGCGCATGCATGCGCATTATGCGGTATAAAATCGCGCTTGCTGACTCTTTGATCGCGCTGCTGGTTGGCGTGTTGCTTGCGGTGTGTGTGTAATCACGCAGGCATCTGGTACGAGCACCGCCTGATTGACGACATGGTGGCCCAGGCGCTCAAGTCCAACGGCGGCTTTGTGTGGGCATGCAAGAACTACGACGGCGACGTGCAGGTGCGGTCAGCGCGGCAGCCCGCACGTTGCACTTGCCTCACACCGCCATGCATTCTCGCTCACGTGTTGGCCTATACAACATATCCACGCACGATGTATATGATTGCGTTAGTGGCATGCGTTGATGTGTATCATTATCTCTACCGGGTTGCGCTGTTTGTCCCCAAACAATTTGGCCCGCCCGTTGTGCTCACTGCTCACGTATATGTAAGGAGCGGCAAAATACCGTATTTCACCCAACAGGAACCGTATAATAACCATATTAATACCGCATTACGAACCATATACCGTAGTATTCCATGTGAACTTCATGCGTTTGGGCTGAAATTTTGCTGGCGTGTTCTGCATGGTGTATGCCTCCTGCCCACACATAGCTGGCACCAACGGGAGGCCATTT
>BDDA01001426.1:0-13126 GCA_001662385.1 Chlamydomonas asymmetrica | reverse complement strand
TGCATGATACCCCCCCCCCCCCCCCTCCGCCCCAGCAATGCACACAGCGTCATTCCTCTCATGGCACGGTGTTACTCCAAAGCCCTCAACCCTGAAACCAAGCCACCGCTTGGCCAACAGCTCCGTTCGCATCCCAAACCCCTAACCCTCAACCCCGTACCCCAACCCCTAGTCACACACCTGGCACGTAGTGCACGTGGCCGATCACCGCCTTCAGGCTCCCAACCGTTAAACCCTAGACGCACAACCCTTAAACCCTAGGCTCAAGCCCACAGCTCCCCACCTGGCACGTAGTGCACATGGCCGATCACCGCCTCAGGCACGGCGCGAGACACCGCCAGCCCGCCAGCGCCCGCGCCAGCCGCAGCAGCAGCCGCAGCAGCACCAGACGCGGGAGCCCCGCCGCCACCTGCTGCTGCCTGCACCGTTAGCTGTTGAGCCGTTAGGTGGGCTTGGGAAGACGTCCAGTAGCCATGCCTGCATGTGGGTGTTGGGAGTCATGTTGTTGTGACTCGTGATGAAACATAGGAGTCATTTGCTTCCCGTGGGGCCGTGCATTGTTAAAAGCGTGAGAATAGGACGTGCGTGGGGGGGGGGGCTTTAACCCCAGTCCCAACCCGAAAATCCCTACACCTCACAGACCCTAAATCGAGGGCTTGCGGACGTGTCCAGTAGCCACGCCACCATGTTTGTGTTACGAACGGATCCCGGTGGGCCAAGCAGTGTGCAGTTGAGTACCGTTAGAGACTGTGCACCTGACGATGGTGAGCTGGTGAGCTGCCAGTGCGTGTATTGTGAGCGTGTGGGTATATCCTGAGGGGCACATTCCTTCCTGATTCCCTTCCCCACTTGATTGGAGATTTCCCCGCTTCCCCGCTTCCCCGCTGTTTCCCCTGTTTCCCCTTCACCCTGCTCCCACCTCCCATACGGTAGTTGCAAACTTCCAATCACCACCCTGCGCACCTACCTGCCACGTATGTGCCAGTTGGACATGAGCCAAGGCGGCGCAAATAGGTAGAGCTCTCGTGGCACTGCGTTGGCGGCGGCGGCCTGCCACAGATCACACCGTCCGTGCGCACCACGCATAGCTCACATGAGTGACATGAGACACACAACAGACACGCGATGCATTACACATTTACACATGCACCACGGTGATTGCATGCCATGCGTGGTGTCCACAGCACACAGTACATGGTCTACGCAATCCACGTACCCCAGCCTGCTGAGTGTGTCAACGGTGTTCAGGGCCGGGGTGTCTGTTCAGCGCCAGTGTGTCTATTCAGCGCCTTGAACCTCTCCGCTGCACCTTGAAGCACACACACACATCATGTGCGGCCACCCTCGTAGATACACGGGGTGTCACACTCTTGTGTGCCAGCCGCTTAGTGTGTCTATAAGTATTTGGCTCCCGTGGGGCCATGCAGTGTGCTTTCCGTGGGGCCGTGCTGTGTGCATGCGTATGAGGCTTAGAGTGTGTGCACGTCAGGCACAGGCGCGTGGCGCACCCACCTGTGCGGGGTCCGTCACCTCGGGCCACAGCGCGCAGGCGGGGCAGTCCTCCTTCACCACCGCCAGCCACTCGGCAGAGTAGTTGAGACGCGGCCCCGGGGGGTACACGCTCAGCGTCTCGTCATAGCCGCCGTCTGCGCGAGAGGTGAAGGCACAAGCAGATATGCACAATCAGTAGCGAGCGCGCACACACAAGCACACCAGGTGCAATCTCTGAATCATCTCTATTCCAAAGCATCTGCACACTGCAGAGCCCCACGGGACTTACACTGCAGGGCCCCATGGAGCCTCTCCTGACCATCAGGGTGCGGTCTTCACCTTTACGAATCTGTGCAGTGTGCACACTGCATGGCCCCACCGGGACCTCACATTGACACGCACGCGCGCACACACACTCAGGCATGTACACTGGCACGTCGGCAGGTCCCACGCACCTTTTGTCGTTTCCAGCGGGGCCGCCCGCGCCGCCGCGTTGCCGGCGTTGGGCAGCGTGAGCTCCAAGTAGCGCAGCTTGGCGGTGGCGGCGCCGCCCGCCGCGCCCTGCATGTGCGGCGGCAGATCCGCCTGTGAACGCACATACAAGCGTTACGGATTGTTAAGGTTTGGGGTTAGGGTTAGGTCTTTAGGTGTAGCCGCGGGGTTTGTTAAGGTTTGGGGTTTAGCCTGTGCACAGCGGTAGGGTCTTGTAGGGTCAGGGGTGGGGGTTTACTATGCAGGCAGCTCCGCCCGTGTGTGTATGCAGCAGCTCCGCCTGTATGCATACAACGCAGCCCCACTCCAGACTCCAAAGTCAGGGCTGGAACAAACGTGCCCTGCACGGCACCACGGCCGCCTCACTCCGTCACTCACCTGCATCGACTTGAACGCGCCGGCGAAGCGCTTGTCTGCTGCGGCCATCATGACGCGGCTGCGCTGCGCGTTGTGAGGCACGCCGCGCCACGCGTCCGGGCGGCACGCCTCCGAGAGCAGCAGCGCAAAGCTGGGGTAGCCTGCAGGAGTGGGTGGGGGGTGGGCGGTGCGCGGTGATAATCTTAGGGTTTAAGGTCTAGGGTTTAGCGTTTAGGGTTTAGCATGCGCAGACAGGTAGTGGGCGGTGGGGTGAAAATCTTGAGATGATATGCTCCCATGATACCGGCATGCACAGATTTTAGATTTTTTTAGAGAAGTATGTATAGATATTAATACCAGCGTACCCGTGGGTGGGCTGGTGGGTGGGTGGGCGCATGCATGGAGTGGGTGGGGGCGTGCGGGGAGAGGGGGAAAGGAGCCTGGGGGGCGCAGACGCCGCCTGGTGTCTCACAAGACGTGCCCTGAGTGAGGTGGCGCCATCGCCGCCGCTGCAGCTGACACGTGCACGTGCGGCTGCGCCCCTCACCCCTCTCATTGCACGCCCCCCGCTGTTGACAGTGACAGCGTTTAATCCGTACCCTGCTCCAGGGGCGCAGGCAGGGGTTAAGGGTGAGGGGGGCCCAGAGCGACCATACTGATAGGCTGTGAGTTGCTTTGGACAAGCCGACAAGCGGTGTGCAATGGTGCTCTGCTGTAATATACGGGCGTGCACGCCGCTCACCCAGCGCTGCGCTCCTGAAAAAGGCCCGGTCATTCCCGACACTGAACGTGTTAAGCCATACACATATTCGGTGTTGATATGGGTGATGTACTGATATGGCACCTACCATACTCCACTCACCCAGCGCTGCGCTCCTTAACGGGTCGATGAGCGCCTCCTGGTCCACGGTGGTGCAGGAGGAGCGCATGCCACTGCAGGGGGCACATTACGATACAGATGTTTTTTAGTTATGTTGTATCAATATGTTTGGCCCTGCAGGGGGCGCATCACCATAGACCCATGTCAGGCACCTTGGGAGCTGTGAAGCAACAGACATGGCAGCTGCCGCTATTGCACCACTCGCTCAGCAGCTGGATACTGCAGGGGTTTCATAAGCGCTGATACGGGACTGTCCCGGAACTGAGACGTGTGGTGATTCTGGTCTGGGCAATGTAGTCTCACGCCCTCTGCGATATAACCAGGTAGGTCAGCAGCATAGATAGCAGGTAGCCAGCTAGGTAGACCGGGCGGCCCTGGCCCTCCGGCCAGCAATTTGAGCGCATGTACACACAGCCGACCACAAAGCAACACACAGGGCGATTGTTGGTTTGGCGTGCATGCTCCTTTCCCTATGCGTGTCGCTTACAGCTGCGCCATGTAGGTGGTGCCGTTGGGTGCGCCTTCCCAGTCTGCCATGATGCGCATCAGCCTGCGCGCACGCACACCACCGTGAAAACAACCGTGCAATCAGCACGCACGGCCACCGCCCCAGCCCTCAAACGTCAGGCGCAAACCCTCCCGCACATTGTGGACTGGGTTGTGAAAGGGCCAAGGGCGTGTGAATGAAACCCGGGCACATACACACCAACCCTCACCGCACGCGGCCCAAACCATTGCATGCCATACACTCCAACAAGCCCAAGACACGATAACAGTACCGCCCAACGATGCAAGTACAGCCACAGCGTACAGGCGGTATGCACCTACCCCATGACATGCAGTACACTCCAATACACACACGATGTGCACCTGTCCATGGCGTCCTAGTACAGTGCACCCCAATCCACACTGTACGCTGCCCAAACCATTGCATGCGGTACACAGCACACTCCACTACACATGCGGTACGCACGCACCTGTCCATTGCATCCCAGTACAGGAAGGCGGTGGGACCCGCCACCGCCGCGTTCTGTACGTACAGCAGGCCGCCGTTTGGGAACATGCAGCTGCGGTCCTCGTACTCACGCGACGTCAGCAGCAGCTGCGCAAGGGGTACAGCGGCAGATAGGTACAGTACGGCGGAGAGGGGTGGTTGAGTGCGCAGCAGGCGTGATAGTAATGAAGCATTAAGCATACTGGTATTCCAATTCGAGTCTTGACATGCTCAGCGTTAGCTTTGTGGTGCTTGTTGGACCCGCAGCCCTGAACCCTGAACCCAAAGCCCCAAACCGTGAACCCGGAGAGAATCATACACGCCCTAGCGCAGATCCCTGCCCCTCCCCCGCCCCCCCCCCCCACACACACTCCAGACCCCTCACCTCCGGCTGGTTGATGACGGTGAAGCGGCTGAAGGGCGGCTGCTTGAAGAACTGGTAGGGGTCATCAAAGAGGATGTTGTCGGTGTCCGCCAGCAGCACGTTGTACCGCAGCCGTACCGCCCGCAGCAGCAGGCGGTACCTGCGGGGCAGGGACAGGCGAGGGGGGGGGGAGGTGAGGCCAAGCGGGGCGGGGCAGGGGAATGTGAAGCACCGCAATGTGCATTGGGGCGGAGCATGTGGGCAGGCAGAACCAAGCGCAATGTGCATTCCAAGGGGCAGAGCGGGAGGAGAGAGCAATGCGGCAGCGCCGTACGGACCTGGTGTGCCAGATGGAGACGGGGGGGCCGATTTTCATCCACCTGCAGCAGGCAGCAGCAAGGCAAAGCAACAAGCAATGAACCAGGCACAGGTCAACACACACACGTGATCAGCACCATCGCACCAACACACTGGGACCGTCAAACCGTGGATCCTGCTGCACGTGGCGATATGCCTATCTGCTGCATACCAAACGCCTGGACGGAGAGATTCCATCTGTAAACCTCACTGGCTGCATGCTCGATGCTACACACAGCAACACGCAACACATGTATAGTGAATGCCGGGTGTGCATGCGAAGCATGTTGACGGCACAGCGATTATGCTGACTGACACTGCTGCGCGGCGAGCGGTGGCTCGTTGGCCCCGCCGTGACCCAAATCACTGAATTAGTGACCAGCAGCCAGTATCATTTCTGTTGCCGGGTGACACTCACTCCATGCTGTGTTCGTTGTATTGAGGCATCCGGAAGTCCTCCCAGGAGCAGCCGAAATCCGGGATCGTTTTGACAGTCTGCAGTCAAGGGGCGGAGGGCGAGTGGGAGCGCTGCACGCATGTCAGCCGTTTGTCAAGGGGAGAGGTACGCGCGTGCATGCAGGGCAGTCAAACTGTTGTGCAGGGCCATTGCCGGAGACGTGATGGCGTGATGGCGTTCCATGGCATGTGCGCAGAATGAATGCTGCCGAAACCAGGTACAAGAGCCACTCTGTCAGGCCCTCCCATCCCTGACTGACTGACTCTCAACCGAACGAGCGGCCAGCAACGCAGGCTGTGCTGTGATTGCTGGTGGGGCAATTGGTAACGCTGATGCGCATCGTTTTAGAGCGTCGCGTGCCGTGCCACAGAGTGCTGGACTACGGTATCGCCCGGACAAGGCGACAGGAGTGCTGGTCCAAGCTTGGTGCAAGCAAAGTAAGGACGATGGAAGAGCACCCACCACAGCACAGTCCTCCTTGTTGTTGTTGAGCAGCAGGATGTGCTCGAAGCCCAGCCGGTGCAGGTTGTGCAGGAACTGCGACAGCCAGCAGCGCACGAGCCGTGAACACGCACAAGTGCTGCATTCAGCTACAGTCAGACAGCTGCATTTCCTGCAGGACGGGAAGGGCAGGACCCGCTCATGCCACTGTATGACTACTGCTGCATGCCAAAGAGAGCTGAAGCGCTGCGGGAACAGCAGTCCGGCACACACTGCATGCAGTCAACATTGTATCTTGAATACATTATCTTGACACCTGCATTCACGTCAACCTCAGGGCGTCCCCAGCGTGCACGCATCCCTGTTCAGAGTCCGATGCCCACCTGCGCTGTCTGTATGAGCTGCATAGTATCTGAACCTGTAGAGATTATGATGACCTCTTGCTTAAAGCTCCTCGCATCGAGCGCCGCCTTGAGGCCCTCACCTGTGCGACGGCGACGACACTGGCCCTTGAATGCGTCAACCACCTTCAGGCACACCGCGTGCAGGCTGGCAGCAAAGAGGTCAACATACACTCACTTGTCCTGACCGTCCCAAAGTACGGCTTGGTCTTGCCAAGGCTGCAATAGCCAGAGTCCTCGCAGGCAAGGCGATGATGGTGGCGGGGCGCCCCGCGCAGAAGCAGGGCTTCCGAGCCATTCCTGGGAGGGTCAGCAGCTGCCCAGGGAAGCACTAGTCCACAGATGACCAGCACAAAGGTTCTTCTGCGCGACATGGCTGCAGTGTGCGAGCGGGCCATGCCTTTCAAGTGACAGAGCGGTACGCTTCTGACTCCAGCAGTCACCAAGTGGCGAGGCTCAGGCCCCCTCCCGCCGCTAGTACTATGCACACGCGCTTCCTGGAGTATTGTGGCTTTCTCATTTGTCAGCGCCAATTCAAGCAATGGGCGTGCATGTCACGCCCTTGCGCCTGCTCGCACTGCTCGCGCTGCGTGTGACAGTATCGTGATGGGCTTCTCGGACCACCTAAGAAGTAATTGTCATTCAGTTGGTGTGCCATTAAGGCTGTCGTTGTTGAGTCTTGGGCGAAACCGCTATGGCCGGCACTCTGCATGGATTCAGCCTCATACACATACACAACGCAACCATCTTACTTTGACTGTAACATCATAACAACTATCTCCTAGCTTGTCAGCCTGTTCCCCCCCTTGCCAGCCGTGCTCCTTGTAGGGCTCTGCAACAGCGTGTTCAGCGCTTTAAAACTAAGGGTGCCCAGGTGCAACCCAGCTGTACTGCTGACTAACTGCCACACACACGGCTTTACAAGTTCCTGCTGCTTGCCCAAGAACCCAACTCAACCCAGGAAGCTTCAACCAGGAAGCTTCAACCTTGGCCCAACGATGTTGACCCACCGAAGGGCGAACAGCTCTGGTGCAGCTGCAAGCTCTGGCGTAACTCTGAGACTCAGCAAGCTCACGATCCGGACTGAATGCCCTGGAGTAGCTCCGTCAGGCGCAAGGGGCTGCTGGTGTTGGTCCAAGTGCAGCCGACACCATGTGCAGTATGTGCAGCAATGGGGGTATGTGCACAACACAACTTGAAGTTGCCCCACAACTTGTGGATCCGCCCCAGTGACAGTCCGTACATCAGGAATTGCACGCCACACAACGTCCTGTGCCCCAGCGGCAAACTGGAGGGGCCGGCAGCGCAGCTGCGCACAGGTGACGGATGTACACCCTTCTGCTTACTCCCGACCACCTGCCCCGTCAAGCTCGGGACTGCCACTGGCTATGCCCCGTGCTTGGCCAGGTTACACAGGCCAGGCAGCTTCTGGTCCCCACCAAGCTGCGCACGGGTAAGGACGTAGTTACGCTACATGGCCTGGCTGGCACCCCTGCTTTAGCAATAGTGTTGTACACAGCATGCTTAGAATCATCAGTGCTATGTATGTATGCGCTATGTATGTATGTGTGCGCACCGATGCTTGGCAGGCGCTTCTGCAGCGTGCATTTCAGCCTGATACCTACACCTTGTCGTTTGCCCTAGGGCAACTTGAGACCAGAGATGCAGTCAGCTGAACCAGTGCACGAAGCAACAATACAACCGCTCAAACTCAGGTCTTTGTTGAGGCCAGCGGAAATGGCATGTGAAGTGACCCATCTCGAATACAGTAGGGCCCAGCGGCTTTAATATCTGACAAGTGAGTATATGCAGCTCATCGCACAGTTTCACACCGTGGTGTGAAACTGTGCGATGAGGTCAGTGGGCAAAGCCGACAAACCTACGGTTGGCAGGTTGGCCTTCTCTCCTACTTGGTGGCTGGCTCGCTGCCGCACGCACGCACAGGACATGCATGGTGGGAACCTGTGTTACGTGACAACAACTTAACCTGCACAACCTGCCGCATCGACACAGGTGCTCTCACAGCGAGTCTCTCCAGCATCTATAGGACGTCCGTGAAAGAAAGCGACCCAGAACCGTGATTTGTCGTCGTCCGTGTATTTTTTGGATTGGCAGGTGAGGTGCGCAGGAGTTGATGTGCAAAAACATGCAAGTGCATAAGCCATCACTGGTGACAACTAAGCACTCATGCCATCAGCTTGCACAGCCCATATTGACAAAACCGAGAACCTGTGCCACGCGCGCACCTGCGTGCTGCAAGACGAAGAGGTAGGGTGGAATGGGTCAGACTGCAGGGCTGCTGACTGTACAGCCGTGCATCGCTTCTCCCCCCGCAAACACGTTGGCCAGTTGCTTTTGTTGCCGCCGATGGCATCCTACGCGGTTTGGCCAGTGTCTGGTCTGACATGGCCTTGTGATGCTATGGGCGTTTGCAAGCAGCGAACAGCAGAGACTCTCTAGAGTCAGTTACAGGGCGATGTTGATGCATGTGCACCGCTTGATCGCTCCTGAATGTCATTTCTCAGCCATGTGCCTGTGACCCTTTTGGACCCTTCACTTGCCGTTGTAAACCTCCAGTGCATCTTGGGGTTCGTGGGTTGACACACTGATGCAAACCCCTGATACCGCTAAGCTTGAAGCCTATTTCAGGACCTATTTATGTCAGCAGCGCCCTTGTTGTCACTCCCTTTTCGCATACTCTTTAGTCACTTGTCACAGTTTGTTCTGTCAACGTTGTGACTGTGCGTGGCAGGATGACGGCGACAACGTGCGGCCATGGATACAGCCAGCTGATGGTCGTGCTGGTGCTGCTCGTCGCTGCTACTGGAGCTGATGCCCTTGGCGCACAGTTTACAGACCCGGTCAACACAGTCGACTGCATTATCACCCGTTACGTTGAAGATACGTACGATGGTCCAATGACGAGGCTGGTGATCACGCAAGTCAAGACTGTTACCAACCCGGACGGGACGAAGAGTTACAACCCGAACGTGTGCGGATGCACTATCACGGAGATACCTGTGTACCACATGCCAGACCTGTTTACACCTATCGCCCACGACACCCCGTGCGGTGAGCTTGCGCCTGTTGGCGACTGACACAGGCCACACCGTGGGTTTAGGGGTTAGGATTAGGGTTTAGAGTAGCCCAAAATGGCAACCAGCCGCTTGCATGCTCCTTTCTTAGAGCCTTGCTTAGCGTACGCAACACAAAAGGGTGTGGAGTTGCAGCTGTTGGCGTCTTCCAAGCTCGAGGACTGAGCTTGTTTCACTGCCACGCAACTATCTGACACGGCTGCCCCCAGTACACACACACACACACTCACAGAATTTCCGAGTGCGATCATCACGTGTTATGAACAACCACGTGTTGCTGCCGTGCGTGGCTGTGATTGCAGTGTGCTTCCCTGCCGCGTCCACCATCCGCCGCCAGTCGCCATCATCATCCGCCGGCCAGCAGCAGTGGGAGGCGGTGCCCCTGCCGCAGCTGCGCCTAGGCGACACGGTCAAGTGCTACGTGCGGCAGCCCGCCTTCAACGCTGCTGATGGCACGGTGGGCTCAGCCGCGGGCGGCGAGCTGTCGGCCTGCCGTGTGTACGGCTACAAGAAGGCGTCCGGCACCACCGTCTCCCAATACACCTTCATCACCTATGAACGCCCTCAGGCGGCCGCTGATGTTGACCAGCTGGGAGTGTATTCCTTCACAGCCGCCGCCTTGGCCAGTGACGACGCAACTGCGGTGGCTGGCGGCGTGCTCATGGCGTCGGCAAACCACCACGTGTTGAACGCGCGAACAGGCCAGGCCGTTATGGCCGGCTCTGTGGCGCCGGGTGACTGGCTGCTGGTGACAGTGTCACGTAGCGGCAGTGGCGTCAGCGGCGGTGGGTCTGATGCGCTCGTCCCCGCCCGCGTGCTGGCTGTCACGAGCGCCCCGGCGGTCGGCGCGTTTGTGCCGCTGCTTACGCGTGGCGGGCTGCCGGTGGTTGACGGTGCAGTGGCATACCCCACCTCTGGCTCTTCTGATGTGGGCCTCGACACCAAGCACTGGGTGAGCGCGCTCGCCTGCCCAGCGAATAGGGACTTGGAATTGCAGCCTTCATTTCAGGGTTGTAGTAGAGCATGCGAGCATGCATATGCTTGCTCTTCGCATGCAGTATGCATGCATGCATGCATGCATGTGATGGGTTGGCAGGGTTCTGCATGCATGCCTAGTGCACATACACACCCGATAACTGACATGTGAATCCCAAGTCCGTTGACTGGGTGCGCCGAATATACACATGTATGTGTGTGTGTGCCATACATCCGATCCACCCCTTGACTGGTGTGCCTCCTTCAAATGCATGCACATGCATGCAGGGCCAGTACTACCTCGCCGCACCTATTTGGCAGGCGCTGGAGACCACCAGCACCACTGCTGCTGAGGACATGGCCGTGATGACCCTTGCCGAGCTGGGCGCCAGGGAGGGGCAGAGCGTGGGCGCCTTCACGCAGAAGGTCTACGCCGTTGCCGCCGCCGCCGCCGAGCAGGGCCGCACGTTCCACGACTGGGCGGGTGTGGCGGCGGAGATGCACTCCGCCATCAGCCAAGAGGGCAAGGTGTACAGCGAGGAGGAGGCGCTGGCGGTGTACGACCGCCACATCAGCCGCCCAGCAGTCGCCCCGGTAGCGTAGCTGGCGTAAGACCTAAAAGACATGGCGCGCTCTGCATCAGTCTCTTTGCAGTCTCTTTGCAGTCGTCGCAAGAATAGTGATGGAAGTGGGGCTGTATATGTATACCGTATATCCATGCACAAGGTGCTGCGTTGTCGGTGCAGCAGTGTATGCTTGCTGTGTGCATGCACACAGTCAAGGAACGTGCCATTTGTGCAACGTATGCAGATGCAAGCAAGCAAGCAAGCAAGCTTGTTTTGTCGTGTGAGCCTTGCACATATGCTTGTGTGGCGGGGCATCACAAGTTCATATGCCAACAAAGAGTTTGCATTACGTCCACTCATGTATCGTGCACCATGCATGCACCCACATGCACAACCTACACGGGGCTGCTTGGAAAAAGCTACGTGCTTTTGTCTGCTGGCTCGTGCGTTCTTGCGCACTTTGCCTGGCGTGCGCTTATACTCTCTCGCGTGTGCTGCTGCAAGATGAGCTCTCCTATCTACACCCATTCCGGCTAGCTGCAAGGATTCCGCATGGATATTGGCGCTGTCAGAGTGCTTGATTGGGTCGCATCCGCATGCGTTGGAGCGCATGGAGCATGTTACTTGCACTGCTGTTAGTTCCGGGCCTGCCATGCATTGCAAGCCGACAGCCACCGTGCCCTGCACTCATTGCCGACCTTCCCACACCACCACCACCCGCTGATAGGTGATATATGACAGCACTAAAAATCTAAGGTTCACACCTTTGCATGACAGGTGTTGTGGGCTCAACCGCATGCCGTAACGGTGCCATTAATTTCGTTTGAAATCAACACATGTTTGGACACATGCAATTATATGCATGCCGTTGAGTTTGTTAGGCAGTGCTGCCATCCAGACATACAAGTAGGAGTGGTAGGGGAACCGTGCAGGTATGGTTCCAAGCATCCTTCATCATGCAATTGGCGCGGACACATATACTGACCCTGCTGAAGGGGTTGCAGCTGAAGTATGCCGATGCATGCCGAACGTCATGTATAACGCACACCGCTATTCCTCATTCATAGCTCATGACACATGGGTTCGGCTTATCACAGATGCATGCAGGATGTATGCATGCGGACTCCAAGCGCTTGATGGGTTGGCGCGTTGTATGTGCTGTTGGTTGCCAGTGAAGTGGTAGTAGGTTGACTGTACAGTATGGCATGGCATGGTGGCACACTACACATCGGATGCGCATGCGCGGCTTGCTGGTGGTAAGCGCATGTGTGTACGGTAGCGTGTGCGATACGCAAGGCATGTATGCAAGTGGCGGTGTGATTATGGCCATCTTCCACTACACACGGCGTTGAGTTTGGCAGCAATGACGCTGCTCCCAGGCTACGGCAAGTGGCCTGCCGTGCCTCGCCTAATGTAGCACTGCCTGTAATGTTTGGATTGCGCACGCATGTGTTACATACACGCATCTGATGTCGCGTGTGGATGACCAGTGGGGAGCAGCTCGCTCGCTCAATCGGTGCCAGCAGTGCCAGAAGTGCCTCCGTTAGCCTGTCACACGTGACAGCTTGCCTGGTGGTTCTTCATTATGTGCCTGCTGTATGTGACAGCACCGTCCGTCCAGCAGGCGGCAGTTTGCTTATGTGCCTTGCCCACCTGTGTGCACTGTCAGCATGCATGCAGGCGGTGCAGTGTGTGGTGCCCTTAGTGCCCATGCACCGGTGCCCTTATCATGGCCCATGCATGCCTTGCATGCAGGCGGCTTGCAGGTGGTATACACATGCCCATGCATTCCTTCATTACCCCGATCGACAACTGAAGGTGCAGGCCGCCCGGGCCCTCAACTTGGGCTGCTTGGGTAACTTGGGCCGACCCAGCAGTTCAAAGCGGTGAGCTTAGCAGCTGCACCAAGAAGATAAATCCTGGCAGGCAACCGATGCAGAGGGCAGGATTGATTTGACAATTTCAGCCGGCAATTGCAGCATGCATGGTGTTGCACATTCGGATGTCCAGACCCAAAGCCCATGCTGATGCGTGCGCATGAAGGCAATTTCACAATTCACAGCGATATTGTTGTAACAGTTGCAGCCTCGAGTGCTACGTTGGTGTGCCGTTCAGGCCAGCATGAGTATGTCGTGACGACATTGTCGTCATTGAGGCTTGGGTGAAACCGCTATGGTTGGCACTCTGTATGGATTCAGTCTCATACAAAACGCAACCTTTTTTTTTTTTTTTTTTTTTTTCGGACGGGAAAGGTTA
>BDDA01001425.1:7118-20453 GCA_001662385.1 Chlamydomonas asymmetrica | reverse complement strand
GAGGGGGGGTGGGGGGGTGGGGGGGTGATAATTGCCGAGGACCTGGCGCGCGAATGTCTGATTAATACATAACATTGGTAGGGCTGCACTGCTGCAATCACCAACTCACAGCGCTCCCCACATCCCAGTAGTCTGAGAGCAGTGAGTGAACAGCTACTGGCGGCGGCTGCAAATGCGCTAGGCTGCTTGCCGCGCAGCAGCGGTGTGTGTGCAGGGAGCGGTGCGATGCCGACGCAGCAGAGGGGGGCGCAAGCATGCAAGCACGCACGCATGCGGCGCCTCATCATTAGCCTAGGTGCAAGTAGCGGAGGACGGTATCAGATGCGCTCGCCCCATGGCGTTTGGGCACCGGATCACCTGTATTTAGCATCCAAGTACTCAAACCAGGCTGTGCCACCTGTATGTGCATAGTGGACTGCATGCATACGCGCATGGTGGTGAGGGACGGACGCTTCATCAAGCAGGTTAGGCGGGCCAGCTTGGGTCAAAGCGTATCAAGTGAAGGTACATGTGAGTGTGCCTGCTGCGGTCAGTGTGTTCGAGCGTGCACACTGCATAGGTGTGGCGCATTTACATATACACGGGGATCACAGTACGGAGCGCGCACACGCGAGGCATAATGCGTGCAGTGCCCAGTGGTAGCAGTAGCAGTGTGGTGCAGCAGTCTAAGCCTCAACGGTTGATTGGGTCATTAATTGAGTAGTTGAGGATTACGGGTGCTTCAGGGCGGTGCATGCGGACGGCGGAGGAAGGCGGCGGTGAGACTTGGGCACAGCGCAACGGCCTCAACCACTTCCCCCACACAAATATGCGTCGCGGTCCGCACCACAACGCGACGCCACACCCTGCGGCGCATGCGTGTTAGCGCTGTATGGAACATGCATAGGCATAGCGCAGGTCAGTGCATCCGCCGCATGCAACTAAGGCAAAAACGGTAAGGCATCAACCGCACGCTCGGGAGTCGGGACTCGATGAATGCACTGTATATGTTTTCCGCTTTCTAACTGACTCCGAACTTGTTTGTGTGTATCTGCGGTGTACCGTAGTGGGCAGGTGCAGGGCGCCAAGCGTCAAGCGTCCACTGGTCTGCGGTCCCTTGTCAACAGGATGCCGGGAAGCACTGCATCGCTCCAGCATACCAAAAACGTAAAACCTAAACGCCAAGCACCGGTGCAGCAAAGCCCTAATCAGCAGTACATCCTGCAGTACGCCCCTCTGGGCATTCAGCAGTACGGCCCTTCGGACAGCAGTACACTCCTTCGGGCACCACTGTATACCGTAGGTGCGCCTGTGCGTGATGGGGTTTGGGTGGGCGGATGCAAGGCAAGCGAGCGAGCGTCCAAAACAACAATAGATAGCTGGAAGCGTGCATGGTGCACAGCATGTGCTTGCACATGGAAAAGAGCTTGAGTCCCGGACCCTAGGATAAGTGTGTCACAAGGCGCTGAAACGCACATTGCTGGATGGGAAAAACAACACAAATGATAGCCCACTTAAAAGCAACACAGTAAAAAACTCGCCGATACCACTACACCGAAACCGCTGCGGCGATACACCGAAACCAAGGCAAGTTGCCTACCGTCCTACCCTTGGCTCAGGAACAACGCTGAAACAATGCTGGAACACCGCAACGGTTCTGCGGGGCGCGCAGTGTTGGCCCGTTCAGTGGCGCGTTAACTGTGTTGGTATGTTGCTGGCTGTTGCTTGACTCGCGCATCTGCGACCGGTACCAGTCCTCGTGCTGAGGGGAGTGTCGGCGTCAGCGAACAAGCTCCAAGTATCACGAAAATCAATTAAACAAATGGTATCATACAGGTCACTGGGAAACAGGTACGATTGATGCATGTATAGGGCCACAGATGAGGCCGTGCTTATATTGCTTATGTGGCAGAGTGGCCGTTCGCACATAGAAAGGTCGACACAAAGACAGGGCTGGCTGCACTCGTGTTGCACGGCATGTGCGTGAGTGGCAAAGGGGCAAGGAGAATAGCGTGGTCTTATGCAGGTGTACCTGTAATGATGCGTAACGTGTATGTGGCAGCGCATGCGATCAAAACACAGGTAAGCTGCAAGCCCCAGCATCCGCCTCAACACCGCCGCCAGCAGTGGCTGGAGGCGCATCGCCATCGGGAAGCCCGCCAGCAACGCCGCTACAATCAGCGCTGCCACTGCATGCAGTCTTGTGGCCCGCCTTCCAGTGCGCCTTCTGGCAGGCGGGGCTGCAGTAGCGCACGCGCTCGCAGCCGGCGCAGCGGCGCAGCCGGATGCCTGGACACCCGGCCGCAACGCCGCACTGTGCACAGGCAGGAGCGCCATCAGCGGCTGAGCCAGCACCCAGCACACCCTCACTAGCGGCATTGGCGGGGGCTGTGCTGGCGCCTGCCGCCGGGCCGCCGCTGCTGGCGCTGCTGTTAGCTTGTGAGTTGCTAGCTTGTGAGCTGCCTGCACCTGGGTCCAGGCATGGCGTGCCGGCAGTGCCAACCGCAGCAGTGTGTGCGCCATCTCCAGCGTCGGCAGCAGCGCTGACGTTGCCGCCGGTTGTGCAGTGCTGTGTCGCTGTCATGGCAGCACTGCTGCTGCTGCTGCTGGGGACCGCTGCCGCTGCCGCCCCTGCCACCCCCTGCCGCTCAGCAGGCAGCCGTTGCGACGGCAGCTGCTGCTGCTGCCTCTGTTGAGGCTGCTGCTGCTGCTTCATCGGCTGTGGAAGCGACAGGGGGGCTGTGGGCGCAGTTGGCGGCTGCGGCTGTGGTGGTGATTGCGACGGCGGCGCAGCGGGTGGTGATGGCGGCACAGGAGCAGCGGGCGCGGCTGCGGCTGTCGCCCGCAGCATTGCCTGCATGCAAACAAACATCACGCCAGGGCAGTGCCCATGACAGTACATTCAGTACACACAGTACATACAGTACACTCACAAACCTTCATCTTGCAAGGCCATGCAGGTGGGCGTGAGGTGTACACTTGACAGTACATAAAGTACATACAGTACCGTCCGTGGCCTTGATCATTCCTATTCCTAATTAAAGACCTGTGATTCGGATGGTGAAAACGATTATTTTGGGCCATTCGGATTGGCATTAAACAATTCGAAAATCAATTCGGATTGGAGCCTTTTCCGAAAAAAACATCGCTAGGCGCTTCGCGCCTTCGCCATTGGCCTCCTGTGTGGCCCTGGGTGGTCTGGGCTGTGCCCTGGACCCCTGGTGCCAAGTTGAGCCTAGGGATGTCAGCACAATGTCCATACCCAGACTTGGAATGGCAGCTTCTTTCCGCCTCCAAGTTAGCAAGGAAGCCCGTGCATCTCATCCAGGAACCACAGTGCACACTGCACACTGTGCTGTCCATTGATTGTCGATCCAGTGGAAAGCGCCCCATTGTCGACAGTTAGGCCATTCACAAGCGGATAACTCAGTTCTTACCCAGTTGCACAGTATTTGACTGAAGTTGAATCCTGCATCCTTTTGTAAGTCTGTTGCGGTGGATTTTGCAGGCAGCACACTTGTACGTGCCGCGTGTGGCGGACTGGTTTCGGTCGTTGCCTGCAAACAGCAACCTGACCTTTGCTGTTCCCAGGGCGCTTGCCCTGAGGATAGCAACATTCCAGCAACATAATCCTGAAACTTATACATGGTCCTACTGTTGAAGCTATGCGTTTTGAGCGTGAACTTGCAACCGGAGACCGGTTCGTGCTGATGGCAATCATCAAGCGACTGAGCCTGACCGACCAGCGTTCTCACTGACATAGCCTGCAGCATAGACTGGGAAGTTGAGATTGCTTAATGCTGTTCGGAATGCATTTTTGCTACTCGGATTGCGTCCCAGAAAAAAAATCTTCCGTTCGGAATGTGAAATAATGATTTTCCCGCATTCGGAATGCATGCAGACCAATCCTATTATCCGGCAATCGGAATGATCAAGAAAATGGACGGTACACTCCAAAGCCTTCAACTTGCAAGGTCATGCAGGTGGGCGTGAGCGGTACACTTGACAGTACATACAATACACTTGACAGTACACACAGTACATCCAGTACATACAGTACACTCCGAAGCCTCCAACCGAGTTGACCAGAATGATGGCA
This sequence comes from Chlamydomonas asymmetrica, assembly GCA_001662385.1. NCBI lineage: Eukaryota > Viridiplantae > Chlorophyta > Chlorophyceae > Chlamydomonadales > Chlamydomonadaceae > Chlamydomonas > Chlamydomonas asymmetrica. The sequence goes on along the minus strand of BDDA01001425.1, from coordinate 16,375 downwards.
AGGGGAAATGCACCAAGAGGGACTGACCTCAACAGAGCGTTGCGCTGGCGCCACCACGCGCGCTGTCAAGTCTTGGCGCTCGGCGTTCCAAGTACTGCGGCCGTGGCAAGCGATCATCAGGTCTGCCTGGCGCGAGCCTGGCTGCATGGCCTCAACCAGCACCTCGTACAACGACCTCTGCGGCTGCTGCTGATTGCCGCCGCCGGCGTTGCTTGCGGTCTCCGCGCTGCGTGTGCGCTGGCGCAGCAGCTGGATATGGTCGGTGGCGATTGCAGCAGGCAACGTAGGGAAGAAGATGGAGAGCACCGAAAGAAGGGAGAGTGCTGCATCTGCGTAGATCCCCATGGGGCTGCTGGCCAGCGCTGCCAGGCTGGACAGCAAGCCGTGCCGCAGCAACAGGCGTATGTTTGCTGCCCAGAGCGGTGCCATCCTGTATCGTGTTGCTCCGGGCATATAATGCGGCCTGTCATGGTCTTGGCCCACCAACAACATTAGGCTCCCGAACGCTGGCATGTATGCTGAGGCCGATGACTTTGGGCAGTGTGCTATGACTGCGGTGGTGAAAGGCAGGATGCATCGAGGCAGCCGCTCGATGACTTGCCGGCAAAGCGCGTCCACTTCAGCTGGCGCTGGCGGTGAAAAGACGGAAACATGGGCCAAGATCAGGCTTGAGAGGTAACCCAGACCATGGCGTGCATTCACCAGCGCCATAGCTTCAGCACGTGACACTTCTGCCCGAGCCTGCACTGCTGCTTCTGCGGCGTCCGCCTCGGCAACAATCTGCTGCGCCGCACCATGCAGCACGCCTACAGCGCCCACTGCCTCGGAGCGCTGCAGAAACGGCCCCAAGGCTTGCTTCAGCCACGCATGTGTACATGTACCACCTCCCACACAACGAAAAGTAGCGTGACCTGCAAGGTGCAGTAGCAGGTCCAAGACGACGCGTTCGTTGGCCAAGCGCTGGACGTCAGACTGAGCGTTTAGCCTCTGCACAGCCCGCACGGCTGCTGTGTCGATTCGGATTTCCAGCAAGCACCATACGAAATCGCTGTCAGTATAGAGCGTTGCTGTGGCTGGTGCAGCAAACCCGGGCAGCAAACCTTGCAAGCGTTTCATGGCTCCCTTGACAAGCCGCAGCACAATTTCTGGACGCTCTAGCTTCAACACCTGCAAAAGCACGGGGCGCGCAACAATACATAACACTTTGAAAGACACTTTTGAGAGACACTTTGCGGGAGAGACACAGTCGGTTGTACAGCAATGCCGTGAAGGTTGAGCAGGGCAAGTGTGGTATAGCTCGGCACAGGATCATCCCCTCCGCAGACGATCAAACCCATGCTGCGCCGCAGGCGTTTTGCACGGGCGTCCGCTAACCGCTAACAACGTGCACGGCTGTCGACCGGAGTGCACCTGGATCTCAACTGTAAACCTTGAGAATTATATGCCACATTCCTACGTGGCATTGGCTTCCTGCCCTGCCCCGCCCGCCTGCTCTTGCTCAACGTGGAACAAGGACTAGCGATCACCCTGTGATCGCTGCAGATGCATGAACCGGCTAATAGTAACACTACAAACAACGATAACCACATATACAGGCACAGACCACAGGCGGTGCTATGTCACACAACGTGGAAAGCACTCAATCCACACTGTTGACGCACCGTTTCCATGAGCTCCCGAACGACGTGGAGCGGAGCAGGAGCGCTGAAGCATGCTGGCATCAGCAGCAGCAACAGTGCCTCCAGGCATTCGTCCTCCAGGGTTGCAGGCTCGGAGATGCTGAGCCGATTGCTTGCGTACCTCACAAGACGAGGTAACAGCCTGCCCTCGTCGTCCGCGGCCGAACTGTCTGTGCGCTCATACCAGAGGGGTGCATAGACCGCGCTTGTACAAACCGACCCCAGCTTGTGCAGGCATGTAATGGCTACAGCCCGCGGGGACGCGGCACCCACTTGGGCAAGCGCTGCGCTTTCCAAGGCATCAACTGAGCATCCATCCTCCAGGATAAAGTCCGCCAGCAGCACTGTCAGCTGGGGAGCTGCACTTGTGAGCTCTTCCAAACAAATGGCGCTTTGCGCAGGTGATGATGGGGCACTTCGTTCTGGTAGGCCCGTTTCACGCGAACCGTGCGCGCAGCACGCGGCTGCCTCTGGGAACGGTGAAATCAGTTCGTAAAGCTGTGTCAGGCCGTCCACCTTGTGCTGCCAGGGCTGCTGCCTGTCAAGGCTGGCTAGGACAGGCTCCAACGCATTAGCTGGCGTACAAACACTCATCTGTGGCGCATGCAGGGAGCGAAGTCAGAGGACACTTGAGGGCTATGAAGCACGTGCGGCTTGTGGTATTTAAATATTTGGCTGGGTATATGTGCAGTGAAGCTATGTAGACGTCACCTGCACCTGAGAATGCTAAGGTTATGCGAAACCTGCACCAGATTGCACCAGCAGGGCGCTCATGGCAGCAAGGAAGCATCCGGGTGCATGGGTTCTGCTTGACGAGTTTTAGCCTAAGACCGGCATTCGATTTGGTCTGCTCAGTCGCAGCGCCGCTGCTGTCCCCCTCAGGTTGGTCATGCACCGCCTGATGCCAGGGGGATGTATGTGTGTAGCAATTTGCGTGCCCGGCGGATTCAAGCGCTGACAGTTCAGCAACTGAGCGTGAGCGCCTGTGTGCAGTTTGCCACTGGCAGGCTGTGTGGAGACGGTTGTGCCGGCAGGATTGTGGCCTCAGGTGTTACCATTCTGCATGGCATCAATAATGGCATAGCAGTATAGCACCCACCCTGCTGCATGGCACCCTGCCCCATCCCACGGCAGCACATGCCACCCACCCCCCGCCAGTTTGAGAGCGGCAAGAAGCCATTGGTGGCTGCAAATGCGCTAGGCTGCTGCTTGCCGTGCAGCAGCAGCGGTGCGCATAAAGTGTGCGGTGCGATGCCGACGCAGTAGAGGGGTCAAGCAAGCAAGCAAGCGTGCACGTATGGCGCGCCTCAGTGCAGGTGCAAGGAGTGGAGGGCGGAATCAGGTGCGCCGTTACGTACTCAGATAAGTGTGTTTAGAAATGTTTGGTTCCCGTGGGGCCATGCGGTATGCTTTCCGTGGGGCCGTACTCAGAACCGCGTGTGTGTGATCTGCATTGCTGACCCCTTCCACGGCGCATGCATGCTCATGGTGACGGACGGAGGCTTCATCAAGCAGATTAGGCGGGCCGGCAGTAGGTGGTGCATGCGGATGGCGGACACAGTCAGCGGTGCTCGGGCAAGAAACGGCTTCGACGCAGGTTGTAGACTCAGACTCAATGAATATGTGCTTTGCAGTCTGGCATGCGCCAAGACACAACAACACACCCAGCTGCGCATGGTGCAGCATGGTCCAGCGCATGGTGCGGCGGATGCTCGTGCTGCATGGAACACGCATGGCGCAGGTGCATCCGCCGCACGTCAAGTGAAACCAACAAAGCATCAACCAATCAGACTCAGACTCGATGAATGCGCTGCATAGCCAAGCGCCTTTGTATCTTTGCATTTTCGCATGTCTGCTGTCTAATTGACAGGTACAGAGTGCCAAGCACTAAGTGTCAAGCGCTCCTTATCAACATGGGGGATGCCGGCAGGAGCTAAATGGCACCAGCACATACGAATCCTATCAACGCCAAGCACCACGTTCAGCAACGTGCAATCAGCAGTACACCCTTCAGTACGCCCCTCTGGGCTGCAGTACAGCCCTCCAGACATGCTGCAGTACACCCCTCTCGACAGCACTCGGTCCAAGACAACCCATCCCAGGTATTCCGATGCACCGTTTAGATGCGCCGCCCGGGGTGTGGGATGAATGGCTGTGTGGCGGCGCATGGGATAGAGCGGCCAAACGACAATGTACAGCTGGCGATGTGCACGGTACACAGAGCACGAGCGCTGCACAGGAACAAGCCCCTGAGTCTGGGATCCTAGGACAGGCACCTAGGCGCTGAACCGCACGTTGTTATAAAGAATCGATACATAACAACAGCCCACTCATAAGCGACACAAACTCGTCGATACCAATACGCACACCGAAAGCATACAGCGAAAGCAACACACCAAAACCAAGACTAGACGCCCTTAGGCGCCTGTTGTCCGACCATGCGGGGCGTTCAGTGTTGGCCTGTTCAGTGTTGGCCTGTTCAGTGTTGGTCTGTTCAGTGTTGGCCTGTTCAGTGTTGGCCTGTTCAGTGTTGGCGCGTTCAGTGCTGGCCCGTTGCGGCTTGTTACCTGACTCGCATCTGCGAGCGTTATCAGTCCGCATCTAGAGGGGAGTGTCGGCGTCAGCGAACAAGCTCCAAGTATCACAGAAAAATAAGGAATTGAATATGGGTTCATACGGGTGACTGAGAAACAGGTACGATTGATGCGTGTATGGGGCCGTAAATGAGGCTGTGGCAGACTGGCTGTTCTCATATAGCAAGGTCAAGACAAGGAGCAGGGCTGGCCACAGGCATGTGCGTGAGTGGCAAAGGGGCACGTTGAATAGCCTGCCATTGTGTAGGTGTGCATGCGCCGTTACTGAAATGCGAACATCCGTATACGAGTGGCAGGGCGCTGGCAGGCTGCTGTCAGCGCATGCGATGCAAACTCAAATCAGCTGCCAGCCCCAGCATCCGCTTCAACACCGCCGCCAGCAGCGGTTGGAGGCACATCGCCCTCGGGGGGGCCGCCAGCAACGCTGCCAGCACTCTGCGGGGCGGGCAACACTGGCCCCACACCACCACCACTGCCACCAGCATCGCCAGCGCCGCCACTGCACGCGGTCTTGTGGCCCGCCTTCCAGTGCGCCTTCTGGCAGGCGGGGCTGCAGTAGCGCACGCGCTCGCAGCCGGCGTAGCGGCGCAGTCGGATGCCTGGACACCCGGCCGCAGCGCCGCACTGCGAACAGGCACGAGCACCAGCAGCGGCGGAACCAGCACCCAGCGCACCCTCACTAGCGGCATTGGCGGCGGCAACCACGTTGATGCTGGCTGTGCTGGCGCCTGCCGCCGGGGTGTTGCTGGTGCTGTTGCTGGCTTGTGAGCTGCTGGCTTGTGAGCTGCCTGCTGCTGGGTCCAGGCATGGCGTGCTGCCAGCGCCATTCACTGCTGTTGCAGCAGCGAATGCATTATGTCCAGCGTCGGCAGCAGCGCTGGTGTTGCCACCACCAAATGTGCATTGCTGTGCAGCTGCAGCGGCAGCGCTGCTGCTGTTGCTGGGGCCCACTGGTGCTGCTGCTACTGCCTTTCCCTGCACAGCAGGCGGCAGCCGTTGCTGTTGCTGTTGCTGCTGCTGCTGTGGAAGCGACAGGGGGGGCGCTGGCAGTGATGGCGGCTGCGGAGTTGATGGCGGCGGAGGCGCAGCAGGCGCGGGGGCGGCTGCGGCCGTTGCCCGCAGCACTGCCTGCATGCAATCAAACACCACGCCTCGTTTTGCATGCCCTTACTCAGCTGCATGGCCTGCCCAGGGCCTCCACCTACGTATGCATGCACCTAGCAGCGCAACACAACCTCTCCCGCCTGCCCTATACGTTGATGTGAAGGGACTGTTAAGGAAGCCTGGGGCCGGGGTCTGGTACACGCAACGTCAGTTATGATCAGCGGTACACGCCACCATGCAGCATCATGCATCATGCAGGGCCTCTCTTCCGCTGCTTGACACGAGGTCCTGACCATCCAGGCTTGCCAGTGTATACACCTGTACAGGTAGGTGTGCTTTGGTGCATGACTCAGCCTTCTGCGCACAGGAGGTGCGTACAAAGCTCCAGCGCTTTGCCAGAACAAAGCCAAAAGAACTCGGATGCATCATACAACAGTACCCAATACAGCTAATACGCTCAATACTTTCGTTCACACATACCCCCACGGAAACCACGGCACTGGCAACAGTGGTGCCATAATGCACCTTAACGAACTGACCTCAACAGAGCGTTGCGTTGGCTGAAGCACCGCTTCTGCCAGCGCAGCGCACATAGAGTTCCAATCGCGGCGGTTGCTACTAGCAACCACCACGTCCTCCTGGCGCGAGCCTGGCCGCACGGCCTCAACCAGCACCTCATACAGGGACCGCTGCTGCTGCGGCGGCTGCTGCTGATCGCCGGCTCTGGCGTTGCTTGCGTTGCTTGCACGCAGGCGCAGCAGCTGGATATGGTTGGTGGACATCGCAGCAGGCAGGGCGGGAAAGACGTCAGCAAACAGCACCATGAAGTGGCCCGCTGCATATATGAATGCTCCCACAGGGCTGCTGATCAGCGCTGCCAGGCTGGACAGCAAGCCGTGTCGGAGCAACAGGCGTGAGTTTGCCACGGTCAGCAGCGCAAACTCGCGTTGAGGTGCTCCGGGCGCCGAAAGACTCAGGCGATGCAAAAACACGAAGGCGCTGAGTGCCGGCAAGTGACCGTCAAGTAAGGCAGCCAAGCTCCCAGACGAGAAGTCGGCGCAGTGGGCAGTGACTGCGGTGGGATAGGGCGTGAAGCATCTCGGGAGCCGCTCAGCGACTTGCCGGCAAAGCGCGTCCACTTCAGCTGCTGCTGGCGGTGCCGCAGCGGCATCGTGGACCGGGAACAGGCTTGAGAGCAACCCCAGAGCACGGCGTGCATCTATCAGCGCCATGGCTTCAACATATGACACTTCTACCCGAGCCTGCACTGCTATTTCTGCGGCGTCAGCCTCCACCATGCGCTGCTGCACCGCACCGTGCAGCACGATCAGTGCACAGGCAGTCTCCAGGCGCTGCAGAAATGGCCAAATGCGTTGAGCCATCCAGACCTCTCCATCGAGGCGGTCTGACCTGAGCCCCGAATAATACTTTCCGACATGTACAATTTGCAGCAGCAGGTCCAGGACAATGCGTTCACTGGCCAAACATTTGACTGCAGAGAGTGCATTCAGCCTCTGTACAGCCCGCACGGCTGCTGTTTCAATCTGGATGTCCAGCAAGCACATTACAAATTCACCGGCAGTGTAGGGGACTGCCTGCACTGCTGCCAATCTGGCAGGTATGACGCCGAGACCACCCTGCAAAGCCAGTATACGCTCTGTAGCTCCCTGGATAAGGAACAGCAACGCTTCTGGCACCTCAAGCTTTAACACCTGCAAGAGCAAGGGGTGGGAGGGAAGTACGGTGGCGTGCAATAAACATAACTCGATCAGGCAGGCACGGCGAAGTGTTTCAGCATGAAAAAGGAGCAACGGGCAATACGGCATGGCTGGGCCCGAGTGAAGCTGTCGCTGAAAATACGTTCGTGGAATGCCCCTCCTATGCTGTCATATATATAACCACCGCATTTTGCACTGTGGTTACAGCACGCGCTGCCAGGTCTCCCTCCAATTTAAACCGCAACCACCCTCGCACTCCTGCAGTGCAACCATAAGTGCACCCTGGTCAACTCCAAGACGTGTCCCTTGTGCATCGTATGGGTACTCGCCAATGCTCAGTGGTTGAGGCTCCCTGCCTCCCCGCTACCTGATGCTGGGTCGCGCTTCCCGCAGCCATGTACAGCGCAGGGGCGAATGTGCTTTGAACGTGCATCCTTGAACCGCTTCTGAAGGGCGACTGACCGACACCAAAAATACAATCAAGCCACAGCTATGGTATATGTGATGTGTCACAGGACGGGAGAATGGACTCGTTCCATGATTCGACATACCGTTTCGATAAGCCTCCGAGTGACGTCCAGCGGAGTAGGAGCGGCGCGAGTGTCAAAGCATGCTGCAATCAGTATCCATAGCAGGTACTCCAGGGTTTTGTCCTTCAGAGCTGCAGGTCCGCTGCTCACGTAGCGCAGAAGGCGGTTAAACGAGCTGCCGTCGTCTGGGGCTGAAACGTCCTTGCGCTCGCTCCACAGAGAGGCATATACCACGCTTGGACTGATCGCACCCAGGTCGTGCAGACACATTATGGCAACGTCCTGTGGTGTTGCGGCTCCCACTTGCTGGAGCGACTCGCACTCCACCGCCAAGGCGTTGACTGGCCAATCATCTGCTAGGATTATCTCAACCAGCAACACGGTCAGCTGGGGAGCTGCACTTTGAAGTGCCTGCAAGTGGCTGACGTTGTGTGCAGGTGATGATGAAGGGGCACTCGCTTGTGGCAGGCCAATGTCACGTGGCGTTGCGCATCTGGCTGACTGTGCGATCGGCAAGGTGAGCCGGTGAAGCTGCAACAGACCATCTACCTTGCGCTGCCAAGGCTGCTGCCTGTCGAGGCTGGATAGGATAGTCTCCAGCAGGTCAGCGGGCGGACGCTCGTACATCCGTAGCGCATGCCGGGCTTGAGCTACCAGCGTGTTGAAAAGTCAGAAGACTCTATTGGCTGTAACACGCATACAGCTTGTGTATCAAGAGGCTGCGTTTGAGTGGCAGTGTGGCTTCCTCGTGTCCCCAGCACCCTAGTACGGTTGGGCTCAGGGGTTGAATACTTGAATGACATTGCAGTTGACACATGTCAACACCCCCCCACATGACAACAGGGGGGTGCGGGGGTTGCTAGAGAGCGAGGCAGCATCCTGGCACATGGGGTTAGAGTGACGAGGAGGTTGAGGGTTCGACCTGCCTGGTCATCACAACGCTGCTGCTGCACTCCTTGCGTGGGTGGTGCAGTGCACCAGGTATACGTGTGCGTGTCTCGAAGAGGTGATATTCCTGTACGGTGTGGTTCCCTGGGGCGGGCCGTGACGCGTGCGTGAGTGACTGTGTGTGTCTCCGGCATGTTGACACTTGCTCTTGCATTCCTGCCTGGATGCAACCCCACCCCCCACCCCCGCACGCACTGCATAGCTTCACGACAACAAGTACTCTGAAGAGTCTGAGTCCTAACGTATGAGTGCACCCACATGGGCGTTTGATTGCAAGGCGTGGCACCCAATAATCAGCGCGCTGCATGGCAACCCGTGGGCCCCTATCTATCCCATGGCGGCAGGCGCCACCACGCGCCACTACTCACTAGCAGACTGTTGGTCCAAGAGCTGGGCGCTGCGCACAGGCTGGTGTCCGTTGCTGTCCATGCACAGCACCACACGGCATCGGTCATTGTACAGTACTACAGGCACTACAGCCTGTAGTCTACAGGTACTACAGCAGTACAACAGTACTACAGGCTGGTGCTTGTCGCTGTCCACTGTACACTGCACCAAGCGGCGCCAATCGATGTGCAGTCACATCCGTGAGGCATGCCTGCAGCGTGCACACCCTTAGCACCTCAGTCACTGCTGCTGCTGGTCATGGCCAAAACCGGGGAGGGGAGGGGGGTCCAGAAAGGG
>BDDA01001423.1:0-20532 GCA_001662385.1 Chlamydomonas asymmetrica | reverse complement strand
TCATCGGCTGGGCGGGAGGTAGAGCAGCTGGCACGCCGCATGACGCCAAGGCCAACGCTCAGCCCGCCTGCCAAAGCTGCAGCACATGGCACATGGCACGTTACCGCTGACAGGGGCTATATGGAAGCTGGTGCTGTGACAGATACAAAATACTGCTTTGGAGTAACAGTGCACAGCCCATATAAATCCTTGAAAACTAACTATGGAGAGCCAAGCTACAGAGGGATGCCTGCAGGCAGGCACGGCTGCCAACATCAATGCAGGCGAGGCAGAAGCTGGGCCCAGACTGGTCGCAACACATGCCGTAGACCCGGGGGAGGTATACCATCGGGGACAGGTGGCATGGCTGACAATGAGAGCAAAAACCGCCTAGTGCACGATTGCAAGCATAGAGTCTCTATCCCGCCTGGACCTACCCCCTCCTGTCCTGCTGGAGGTGTTGAGCAGCAGTTGACATCTGCAAGCCGCCCAGGTGGGTGCGTGCACGACTTGAACACAGCAGCGGGGCTCCGTCTGCATGCGAACCCATACGTGATGGTATTGATGTGTGTGAGCCCAGTGGTGTGTCCTGCAAACTTGCTGCACCCCTCCTGGTGTACCGGTGTTGCGTTCCATCATCGGCTGGGCGGGAGGTAGAGCAGCTGGCACGCCGCATGACGCCAAGGCCAATGCTCAGCCCGCCTGCCAAAGCTGCAGCACATGGCACATGCACTGGCACATTGCAGCAAGTGGTCGGGGCTCAAGGGTGCCGAAGCACATACATGCGTAACATGGACCCTCAAAACCGGGCTGCGCACGCGTAATTCGGACAACGTCACTGCTGCATCGTGCAACGGGCGCTGCTGCCGCTTGCTGTCCGAGTTCCCGCCAGGTGCGCTTGTTAGAGCGTGCCGACCCTGTGTGCCTGTGTGCCTGCGTTGGCCGTCGGCCTAGCTGCAGTGGCCAAGTGACTGCCACACATCGCCAGCCTGAACAGCGCACCGCTCATCCACCAGCACAGGTGCGTGTGGCACTCAAAAGCTGCTCACATCCAAGGGTGTCCGGATTAACTATTCCTGTGGAGCCATGCACTGTGGCTCCTGTGAGGCCATGCGGTGTGCATGCGTGTGAGTAACTGAATGTGCGCCAAGGCCGTGTATTGCATCGTTGGAATGAAGGAGTGAGTGGGTGCTGAGGAGGCTGACCGCCATGAGTCCATGACCGATATCACCGATATCAGGGCCAACACAGAGGATGCCCTCTCGCGCCCTTCCAGCAGCGTCTATTGCACATGGGCCTAGGGTCCAGTCACACAGGGGAAGCTTACAGAGCAGTACAGGATCGGCAGTACAGCAGCAGTACAGCAGCAGTACGTACACATGGTACATGCAGGAGCAGAGCCACATTGAGCGGGACGCACCATACAGGTGATGACGGCCCTTCAAATGCCGCAAGCCACAACCAATACATACAGGCCTGTTGTACAACTGTGAAACAGTCAGGCAATAAGGGCGCCGCACTTTATCACACTTTACTAACAGACTGCTGCTGGGCGTCCTGCCTTTATTGCCAGTGCATGCATGCAGTACAGGCATGGCGTGCAGTGGATTTGAAGCCTATATGTCATGCATCGCCAGCCCTGAAGCAAAAAATGCAGCGTTGCGGTGCAGCGCGTCAGCGCTGCTTGGGGGCTATCGCATGGGCGGCGTTGGGGGCGTTGAGGACGCATCACCTCCATCTGGCAGGGAGCAGTAGCGTAATGCTAATTACGCTATGCCCTTGCTATTGTCCCTGGTATGCCCTTCTCATAATTCACAGGGTGCCATCGCCGCTTTATTACCTGGCAGCTATCTAGGCCAGGACTGAGTTTATACGCATGCCAAGCGTGCCGCCGCAGATCCGCACCGTATTTTACCTGCCGCCGTGCACGCGTGTGTGTGCGCCGCCATGCGCCTGCATGCGAGCCGGCTACGTGTGCCCGCGGTGCTCAATGCATCACTAAACTACTTGCGAAGCCTGCCCTTGCGCCTGTCACCGAGACCCTTGCGCCTGTCTCCGAGGCCCTTGCGGCGGTCGCCAGGGCCCTTGCGCCTGTCTCCCAGCCCCTTGCGGCGGTCGCCCACACCCTTGCCTGCGCAGAACCAAGGCGCGAACACAACGTAGTACAGGAGTTGCCTCAACTGTGGAGCGTACGGTGCTAGAGTGGCCTCATGTGTGGCGAAAAGCAGCAGCTGGAAAATGCAGCAGGCCACAGCTGAGTTGCGATTTGCAAACCCCATGCTTGTGTGTGGGGTTGTGTGTGAGTGCCTGCATGACTACATGTGCAGTTGAAGCGTGCGCGCCTGGTGAGAATTTGATTGCGGAAGGCACGCTCAAAGCGGATTAGGGGTTGGTGCCGCTGCGCGAGGAAGCAAGGCAGAGGGCCCCCCACCTGCCGGGAACGCGGCTGCCGTGGAGTGAAGTGCAACCAAGCGCTGGTGCACTGCAACCTAGCTGCTTGCAGTGGCCACCGTACGCGGAGGTTAACGTGCACAGCAGGCGGCCTTGCCCACGAAGTGCGCTCACTCACCGATCCCGCGCTTGCCGCGGCCCATCTTCAGGCGCTTGCCATGGCCGACGTAGCGCACCGCGTAGGAGGGCGCGTACGGCACGCCGTGCACGGTGTGAGGTGGCGGGGCGACCGCACCTGCAGCCATTTAACGAGGTCATGCGTATCAAGAGGCGCACAACTAAGCAACGTGGGCACGGTGTCAAGGAGGAAGCGAGCACAACCATGCATGCTGAACACTTGCAAGGCGAGCACTAGCGTTGATGGCGAGACCTCGTGCAGCAGAGCTAGCTTGTGAGTGCCGGGCAAAGGTGAAGCAAGGCATGCTAGAGGAGGTTGTTTCTGAAGTGCAGGTTCTGGGCACTGTGGGCAGTGTTGAAAAGGTTGGACAAGCGTGAAGCTGCCGTGGCTGCTACGTCACTCGGCTCTGCTGGTCTGCAAACACTCCTCAACTATGTCCGTTGAGGACGCTCTCAGTGAAAAAGCTGCAAAAGCTGCTGCATGAAGCTGGTGCAAGCACCCTGCTGGCTGAGGATGCACCGTCAGCAGTTCCCGTCAGCGCTTTGCCCACCGGAACCGGACCGGAAGCCCAGCTGGCACAAGCGATACCTGTAACCCCTCACAGCCATACATACTAGTTTGTGCAGTAGACATAACTTCACGAGGCTTGCCAACTGCAGAGGCAGCTGCATTATCGGAGCGTTGTGGCGGTTGGCCTCGCCCTCGTGCCTTGCCATTGTTCACCCCTAGGTTCATCCCGTACGCGGTGCACGCAGACAAGGGCCTCCCTGGCCAGCAGGCCTCTCAGACTCACCTGCAGAGGGGTAGCCCTCAGGCGTAGGAGCCTCGCCAGTGGGCGGGTACGCTGCAGCAGGGAACAAGTGCAAGCAAGCACACCTTTAAGCGAAACAACCCACGAACGTGCGGAGTTTTGCCTCACAGATCTCAGGATCCAGCAGGAACCCAGTCATGTTTTCACACACCTTCCCTGTCGGCCGGTTTTGCAGAGCAGCCCAGGTTGGGCATTAACCCTAGGGTCTGTCCCAGGTCACACACTCATACACCCGCACGTGCCCAAGGCCACAAACACAGACCAGCTATGCAGCAACATATAGGGCATAACCCACAGAGTGCTTCAAGTTGGGTAACAGGTAGCAGCCAGCAGGGTTGCCAGCATGCAAGGGCAAGCAGGGCAACCAACCCAGACCAACCCAGACCCGGCAGTAGACACCCACAGCAACCCAATCACCACCAAGGGCCCAGCTTTCAGCTTCAACGGCAGCACCTGCCTACTTGTCTCCCACCTACACCGACTGGGCAGCACGCCGCAGTTTCACTGTAACATGATCGCGGGAACGTAGTACGACACCTGCCCCTCAGACGCTACAGCGCAGCCGCAGCGGCAGAGGCAGCTCCGAGCACCACGCCAGGCTCACCTGGAGGCGTTGCACCAGGCATCTTGTGTTGTGCGAGGCCAACTGCTTGCAACCTGCTGCAGGCGCGTTGTGACGGGGCCGGGCGTGCACGCAAGGATCAACTGGCAGGCTGGATCCTCGACTGGTCAGGCCAAAAGCAAGTGGGTGACACAACGGCCAAGAAGCGTAGCTGCTGCGCAGGGAAAGCTCCTCTGTGTGGGCTTGCAAAAGGCTGCAGCTAAATAGGCGCCGCGCGGTGTGATGTTCAAGGCAAAGCGGATTCCGATTGCGCAGTACATACTTCCATTACTTATGCACGCAAGGTGGGTGACACACCCACAAATCAGCGGCCTTGGGCAGGCCAGGCAGCGCACCTTGCCTGCTGGAAAGCAGGTAACACCTGCCACGCCAGGCGTGTGTGTGCGCAAGCGATCGACGGCGCGAGCGTCGCCCCTGGTCGCAGCTGTGATCGCTGTGGTGGTGCCTCTGGCAGAGCTCTCACTCTCAGCCACTGCGAATATCGGAACACCCCTAACCCCTCATCTACAACCCAGCTACAACCCCATATATAAGCCAAGTGGCCTGATGGAGTGGTTTCGTTTGCTGCACCAGTCGGTGCAGTGGTTGTGCGCTTGGGCCCCTTAGCAGAGGCGGCGGGTGGAATTACAGGGCACCCCCCCCTCCCCCTGCAATCAACAACGCACCGCACCGCATCGCACCCTAGGCATGCATGCGCAAAGAATGCACCATGCAAAAGCGCGGGGGGGCGCGTGCGGGCTGGGCCGATCACACGCGCCTGCAGCATGCATGCAGCCTTACTTGCCACAGGCCCACGACAACAGAGGTGATGCGCCCTTCCTGGGGTGATGTATGCTGCCTGACATGCTGGCCGCAAGCAAGTACCTTGAGTGTGTGTTTCCTCGGGCAAACATCGCATGTATGTGCGTGTCAGAACACCGCCCTCACAATGTGTATAGAAGATGTTGGACAGCATGGCCACCTTCCGACCTCCGCACATACACGCATGCACACAAAGGGAACTGACCAATCGGGTGAAGTGAGGCTTGACTTGCCCAGAGCCAACACAGGGCCCGGGGCGTGTCGTGGCCACACAGGTGCCTCAGCATTGAAAAGCGCCAGGTTTGGTTCGCTTCTTGAAGCAGTTTCGCGTACGGTGCACCGCCGCATAGAAATGTGCCGCTGACAAATACGACTGCGTTACCTTATCCCTTCAATAATGAGGGCAGCCTTACGCCTTTGGCTAGTAGGGCGAGTGCAAAAGCAAAAATATACCAGGAATGCGCAATGCATGAATCTGACGCCAAGACGACGTCACACACATGGAATCTTCAGCCCGGGCAAAAAGTAAGCCGTGAGGTCATCAAAAGCTGCGGGTCATAGCAATGCAACAATGTCTGTGGAAGGAAAAACAAAGGGGGGGGTAACGCAGGTGGCAAACCAGCATGGGTCATCCCTCACTGTCAGGTGAAAGAATGAGGGCAAACGATTGGATGCGTGGGACTGCTGCGGTGGCGGTGTGTGAAAAGTGCGGTGGCGGTGTGTGAAAGGCATGCGATGACAATCGGCATCGGCGCATCAGCGGCGGTGCTGCTGCTGGTGGGACGCGCACGCGGCGCCCCGCTGGTTGTCACCGCCGACACACCCCCAACGCCAGCGCGTGGTGGATGGTGCAAGCTGGCAACGCCTGAGCTCATGTCCATCCGAATAATCACATCCGCCAAACACAGCCCCTCTGAGGCTGTGCACACGCAGCCTGACAAAAACGCCACGCCTGCAGCCACCCTCGCCTCCTCCTGCTGCCTTCCAGCTGCGTTCCAGCTTCCGAACCATAGACCCTTCCTCCCTACACCCTGAGCCACACATCCCCACACATCTCGCTGGAGTCTCTCTTGCTGGCTGTTTAGTGCGCTGGCTGTTCGCTAATGCAACCATACACTCTGCTGCGAAGCACAGTCTCAGGGCCTAAGGCGCCAAGCGCACGTATCAAGCAACCCAAGCCAGCGTCAGGCATACATCCATGCGCGTCGAATTGCATTGCCGCTGTGTTAGGGTACACGTGTGAAGTCGTAGCTCGTGCCTGAATGGCAGCCGTCCGCTGGTCAGTCGTCCGCCTACTTGTGCTTGTGGTGTCCCTTGTATTTGCCGTGGTGGCCCTTGTATTTACCGTGGTGGCCCTTGTGCTTGTAGCCCTTGTGGTGGCCGCCGTAATGCTTGCCGTGGCCTGCAGCGCGCGGCAACGCAAACCACGACGACAAATTAGGGTTTAGAGTTTAGGGAGTGGGGTTTAGGGTTTAGGGCGAGGTAGGTGAGCGTGAGCAAATGCACCCGCACGTAGTCCCGTATGGTCCCAAGCAACGAAAGCAGCACTCGCAAAGATGCCGTACACTATCGCACATGCAGGGTGTGGGTGACGACGCGCGTGCCTAAACAAGTGAACAATTGCACATGCAGGGTGTTGGTCACTTACCCTTGCCCTTCTTGTGCTTGTACTTCTTCCCCATCTTGCCGTGCATCGGCACCGGGTACGGCATGCCGTGCACAGCCACCGGTGGGGGCACGCCGTAATAGCCGCCGCCGCCTGCGCCACACGTCAGGTCGTGCACGCACACACGCAGCACACGCTCACACCTTGCTCATGGTTAACGCGTTCAGTGTTGGCTTGCTGTTGCGTGCAACCTGCACATGAGCGTTACAACTCCTCCTCCCGGTGGGAGTATGGGGCTCAACTAGGAAAATCCCATGTGTGAAAAAACCTAAGCACCTAAAACCACATCCTGTGTTGAAGCCAGGGGTGGACAGCGCGTGTGCTTGCACGCGGACACATGCAAGACGCTTGCCGGACAGTGCATCGCTTGCTTTGCAGTTGGTGTATGGCAGGTTTGACATGTGATAGGTTGACATGTGATACTGGCAACAGCATGGCGGGGTTCAGGAAGCAGCACGGTAAGGTTTTCACTTGCCGTGGGGTGGCGGAGGGCCATGCGGCGGCGGCGCCCCGTAAGGAGCGCCGTACGGGGGCGGCGCCCCATAGGGGGGTGGGTACTGGGGAGCGCCGTACGGGGGAGGGGGACCGTGGGGCGGCGGAGCGCCGTACGGGGGTGGGTGACCGCCTGCCCAGTACACCGCAGTATACCAGGCGTGCATAGCAGAGGAGAGCAGTGAAAGTGGTACGTAACAGTCACTAACCACAATGCCAGAGATTTCCCCCGAAGGACACATCAGAAGCAGTTGCACTGTCCAACGTCAGGGCCACATTAGAGTCTGGCAAGCACTGGGCCGACTGGGCCGCCCCAGCTCCTGATTGCGCTTTCGCCCAGGCGCTTGGATTTGCTGAGCTGGAGACAATCGTGTGCAGGGCAGGGAGGGCACTTGGCTGTGAATCAGTCTATGAGCCTGAGTCAGGATTGCACCTGAGACTCGCTGGGAGGCACAGCGCTGTCTCCCAAAGCAGGGCCCGGGTTCATGACCCGCGGGTTGTGGAACTGCGCGGTGGCGTGCGAGAGCGTGCAGCCATGCGGCTCCTTCAAGCACCTCACCTGGGTATCCAGGAGGCGGCGGTGCACCGTATGGCGGGGGCGCGCCATAAGGCGGGGGGTATGCCGGAGGGTAGCCTGTGCGCAGGGCGATTGAAGGTCACAACGGAAGCTGCGTCAGTGCGTCAGATCCCTGCGCCACACCCTCAGCAGCTTCTGGCAATGAGGCAATCCTCCACGCAGAGCCCTCCCACAGCGCTGCATTTGCTGTATGCATCAATCACGGTTCCCTGTATTGGCGCAGTCTGACGGGTGTGAGCAAGCCAGGGCAGTGCAGGCAAATGCTGGCACCGGGGAGGTGCTGGCAGACCATCCATGGACTCGAGTGAGTCTTGCAGGCGTGCAAGGACAGGTCCAAAGAATAGCTTCCGCCAGCACTGCAAGCAGATGGCGACGCGACCTGTGCGACAACTTTGCGAAGGACCTATCCCCACACCAACCTCCTGGGGGTGGGGGTCCGTAAGACATAGTCCGAGTGCTTGGTTATGGAGTTTGCAACTGCTTGCAGCACGGAGAGGTT
Organism: Chlamydomonas asymmetrica; assembly: GCA_001662385.1. Lineage (NCBI taxonomy): Eukaryota > Viridiplantae > Chlorophyta > Chlorophyceae > Chlamydomonadales > Chlamydomonadaceae > Chlamydomonas > Chlamydomonas asymmetrica. The sequence goes on along the minus strand of BDDA01001423.1, from coordinate 12,516 downwards.
TGGCCCGATGGCCCGATTACCGTTTTCAGCAGCAGTTGGCACTCACACCCAGTGCAAAAATAGAGGAGGAGGATGTGAATGAGTAAGCAGATATAACTAATGCAACAAGAACATGCCGGCTCGTGGCTATACTTGAGGCGGGAATGCTTTGTAGGCGCTTTTGCAATTTTTGCATTTTGCTCGTGCCATTCCAAAGTTGGGGGTCCTCTTTTGGGGCGCGCTTGCACCTATTCAAGCTGTCATACCCGGATGTAGGCGAGCCTGCGATAGCGGCACTGGTGGCTTTACACCTACAAAGCGGAGTTCTATCAACTCTCCAACTGACCTGACGCGTAGAAGACTCAACAATGAGTTCTGTGAGTGTAGCCCAACACGACCGTCGTCATTTTAGGCAGCGCATATCCCCTCTCGAGCTCCCCAAAACGAGCGACTTCCCCCCGGTCTTTTGGTTACGGCCTGGTGGAACCAGTTTGGGGGGAACGGAGGATGACGCTTGCATAGGCCCGGACTGGCTTGGACTGCCTTTGCACCTGCTGGAGCTCATAATGTCAAAACTTGCTGAACGGGGAGGCTGTACCAGGAAGGCAAGTGTTGGGAGGGCTCACTTTGGTCGGCTGTTTCTCCCATCCAAAGTCGCAAGCCTTGCTTAACGAGGACGGGCATGGTTTCAGCTTATGTCCTGCAAAGTGCCACTGTGCTGCGATGCTTGTGCCACACTTGCAGGATGCGTTTGCTGTTAGCGGTGTATGCCGCACGTGGCGGTCCGTGGGCAAGTCACTGTTCTTCCCGTCTCCCTGGGCTAGCCGCTGCGCCATCCCACTTTGTGGAAGCTCTGGGGTGACTGTCATCCAGCACCCAGCGCAGCTGTTCAAACTGTGCCAGAGGAACATTGAGGGCACGCTGCTCCGGTGCTTTGTGCGCCGAACCATGCTGCCTGGCGGCCTTTGCCGTTTCACGCTACACCTGGGCTTCGACTACACGCCATCAGCCAGGTCACAGTTTCTGCTGAGTGCTCAGCAAGCAAACAGGTGCGTGCGCCTTCCTCACATTGATACAGGAAGCGAATAATTTTGCTCTGTTCAACCGCCCTCTGTGGGTGTCGGTGGTTGCGATGAGGTTCTTTGGGGTTGGCTGAAGGACGGGCAGCTCAACAAGAGCCTCTTGAATCCGTATGTCAGCCGAAAAGTGTGGCAGCGTTGGCCTGCTGTTTTGCCATTGACGTCACGGAACTGAACGGACTACGGTAGTAGAGGCCTGATTTGCGATGGCCCTTGTCGATGGGCTGGCGGAAAGCGAATGGGCTGTGAGCAGTCTGGCTGGCTTGCTGCTTGGGCTATGTTGGACCCGCTGCGTTGTTTCGTTGGTCCACGCTGCGTATGCTTCCAGGCGGTGCTACCTTCTGTCGCTGTCGCCAGACCCCACCGACCACGCTGCAGGCGTCTGCGCAACCCTCCAGGGCAACCTTGCGCGCACACGCTACACTCTGGTGCCACGCAAGTGAGCACCCTGTTCCTTTTGCGATGTTATGTCGCGGGTATTTGAACTGGTGCGGTGGGTGGTGGGAGGCAGCGATTCGAGCAGGCCTACGGTCAGGCCTGCCCGACCCACACAACTTGAGGAGAGTGCGCTCTGAAAGGCGCACAGTATGTATGGGGCCTTGCGGCCAAAGGTCACCAACAACTTAGGTTCGCCCTACCCCTGTAGGCGCCTGATTGGGGAGGTGTCCTGCAGGAGCGCAGGACCGGGTCTGCAAGTGTGAGGTGTTTATCCTGTTGAACTCACTCAGCCACCGTAAGCAACAAGGCAACACGCCATGTGATGGTCAGTGGTTACTTGACGCTTGGTGTACTGGTTCTGAGTAGTGTTTGCTGCTTTTTGCCTTTGTCGCCGTCTGGTGCTGCAGAGCGCCTTGGGTGCGTCGCCTGCTGGTGGACTCGGGCCACCTTGCGCCAGACGCGCCGGCCGCGCCCTCCCCGCCGCACCGCAGCAGCAGCAGCGGAGGCAGCAGGCTGCTGGGCCACTCGCTCTCCGCGCGTTTGACCGGTGCCGCCTCGCGCAACGCCGTCCACTGCGTGGCGCCCGGCGCAACACGCGCCACCACCAGCGCCTCTGGTGCCCTTAACTCAGCTGCAAGCATGCCAGCTGTTTCATCAGCTGCCGCTGGGACAGCAGCGCCCTCATCCTCGTCAGCGCTGCTCACCCCCGTGGCTTCATGGCCAGCTGCTCCCCTCAGCGCTACAGCCAACAACAGGGGGGGCTGGGGCTCGTCGCCCTCCTCACCCCCCGCCTCCGGCCCATCTGGGTCATCTGGGTCATCTGGGTCACCCTCGATAGACGACCTGGTGCTGATGCGGCTCATGTACCAAGTGCGCGTGCGCGGCATCATGCTGCCCCGCAGGTGCGACTGGGCGCCATGCATTTGCGCATGACCCACATCGCGAATCGCATCGCGACCCAAATCGCGGGAGGCATCATGAGGGTTTTGTCTGCGGGCAGCGCATCGGGCGACCACCGACTGGCATTTGCGAATGCTCGCCTTGCAGCATTGGCAGTGCAGGGCTATCGGGTTACCGCCTTTCATTGTTGCACATGCGCGTGTACATATGGTATGTCAGGAAGAGGCGCCCGTGGGGCTATGAAGTGTGATGCCCGCGGGGCCGTGCCATGCACACAAACGGTAATTGTGCATCTACCACATTCGTGTGGGTGGCTGGGTGTTGTGGCGGTGCGCAGGATGAAGGTGGAGCTGCCGTGCCCTCAGCAGGCGCTCGCGGCGATGCAGCAGGCCGCCAGCCCCGCCGCCGCCTCACGCCCCGCTATGACGCCGCTTGCGCTCAGCCCCTCGGCCCGCAACCTCGAGCACGACGTGCCGCTGGCGGAGGAAGACGTCGACCGCGGCGATGATCGCTTTGACGGTGCGGATGACGACGAGGGTGTTGGTGCCGACGATGATGGCCCCATGGACGCGGCTACGATGGCGCACCCTGGTTACCATGGCGGTGCTGCACACCACCACGCTAACAATGCTGGCGGCAACGCTGGCCCTGCTGCGGTGCTCACGCCGGCGGTGCTGCAGCACCAGCAGCAGATGCAGGCGCTGGCGCTGCTGGCCGCGGGGGGTGCAGGCGCGGGCGCGGGCGCGGGGCAGGGCGCGTTCCACAACCCCGCCGCGCACCAGCACATGGAGGGCGCGGCGCCCGTCAACCGCCCCCACCCCCTGGACTCACAGATCCTTGACCCCCAGGTGCGCGCTGCGTGAGCGCTGTTTACTGCGCTTGTGACCGTGATGCTGACGAAGGGACGCAAACCGGATGCAACCTGGGTGCAATTGGACGCAACATGGGCGCAAAATGGCCGCTCCTAGGCCTCGCACACGTCAAGTTGCACCATACACTCATTGACTTCTTGTCACATGAACATGCAGGACGTTGCGTGTCCATATGACATGCCGGTGCATACACAGGCGGTCAAATTCCCTTCCGTATGCACTTGACTGTTGTAACACTGGATGTAAGATATGTACGTAACATAACACGTGCGCTGCGCTGCACTGCACTGCCCCACTGCGCAGGTGTCGTGGGAGCTGTTGGACTTGCGCCGCCTGCTGGCACGACCCTCCCAGGAGCCCACAGGCCTCCTGCTACCCTGGGCCTCCGCCACGAGCAGGCGCACCTCCAGCAACGGCAGCGGCGCGGCCGGCCACGGCGCGCCTGCCCTGGCAGGCGCCGGCAGCAGCAGCGGCGCAGGCACGGCGCTCTCGCTCTCGCGCAGACAGAGCGCCAACGGCGGCGCCGGCGGCGGCGCCAGCGGTGCCGGTGCCGGTGCAGCCGCCGGCCCGTCCACCTCGGGGGCTGCTGCTGCGAAATCCACCGCGGCGGCGGCGCTGGATGTAGCAGCAGCAATGCCACCGGCGGCGGCGGTGGAGGATTTGTCGGATTGCCCCAACCCGGTGATCAAGCTGCAGAACAAGCCGCCGCACTGGAACGACGCGCTCAAGTGCTGGTGCCTCAACTTCCGCGGCCGCGTCAAGGTGGCCAGCGTCAAGGTGAGGCGCGCCCCAGCTGAATGTGGGCATGGTCGTGTGGCAAGCGGTGGCGTCGGACTGCAGCGCGCCAACACAGCGCAAGGTGTATGAAAGATTCAACAGGAATGATCGCGTGTGTGTGTGTGTGTGTGTGTGTGTGTGTGTGTGTGTGCGTGCGTGCGTGCGTGCGTGCGTGCGTGCGTGCGTGCGTGCGTGCGTGCGTGCGTGCGTGCGTGTGCGCGCGTGTGGTGCGCGCCAGTGCGCGGTGGCGCTGGACAGCGCACACAGGGCAGCCCGAAAACACAGCGCTATGTGCAAAAAAGTGCATCAAACATGCCCACCCGTCTCTCGGAAAATGATGCATCCAGTTTCAGGATGGCAGCATGTCAAGAAGGCTGCTGGTTTGGTTTGGTTGTTTCCAGGCGCCCCAAGCGCGTCTGCCCCCTGCTCAAAACACGACGCTGCACTCACAGCCCAAATGCTGCAGGCTGCGTGCTTGACAACCTGCACAGCGGGGCAGGATGTGATAGGGGCGCGTTAAAGCCATGCACAGAAGTTCAAGCAAGGAGTGCCGGATGTGGGGTGCACAGGGGCTACTGCGTTCACCACCACCCTGCACCCCACCCTTCCAACACTGCCCAGTGGATGTGGGCCCCCGGGGCGGAGTTCAGTTGCACACCAGGGGGTGGGTGGGTGCGGGGCACCCCGTAGAGGGCGTAGGCTGTGTTGGTGGGGGGGTGCGCCAGATCCCTGCTTTGCACCCAGCTGGCCGATGGGTTCGCCAGCTGCGCAGCTGGTTGCACCAGCATGACGTGCGGCCGCAGCACCAGCACGCGGGCTCGATTTGGGTCAGACATGATGACCCGTGCGATTGCACGCCTGACAGTCAGAGGGCGTCACCGCCGGCGAGCATGATGCCGCCTTCAGATCGGTGTGTGTGTGCACGTGCGTGTGTGCGCGCGCGCACACATGCGTGAAATCACCCCGAACCCTGAACCCGCAACCTTGAATCCTGGTCTCCTGACGCATGTGTTTGTTTGTGCGTGTATGCCTGTGGTGTGCCCCCGTGCTGCATACAGAACTTCCAGCTCACCTGCAGCCAGGACCCCACGTCACGCGTAGCCCTGCAGTTTGGCAAGGTGAGCACGGCCCACTGCTTGATGCTGACTGCTCGCCGCTGCTGTTGTGTGTGAGAACGCGCCTCCTGTGGGGCCATGCAGCGTGATTCCCGTGGGGCCGTGCGGTGCGCATACGGTGTGCGTAAGGTTCGAGGCTGCCTGCTGTGTGAGTGTTTCGGGGCGTGGGCGCGGAGAGCCGGGTTGCGCAGCGCTGTACGCGATTGACCCCTTGCGCGCTGCGCGCCAGGGCCAGGGCCTCCGCTGCCCCACCCGCAGCGCCCGCACGCTGCTAGCACCACTGTTATAGCACCGCTGTTGGATGGCGCCAGGCAGCGGCCGCCGAGCAGCGCGTTCTGCATGTGCCGTGTGTGCTGCTGACGGCATTGAGTGCGGCAGCGCGCTTGGCCTCAGCTCAGCAAGGCGCGGTGCAGATCGCATGCAATCAACGTCTGTGCAGCACTGAGGGTGATGCACTAGAGCACTTTCGATGCACTGGGTGTGTGCGGGTCGAACAGGCCACGTTCGCCCATGTCCGAATGGAGGCAAGCGCTGGCCATGCTGTATCCACCGTGCGACGTGGCTGTGCCGCTGTACCGCTGTACTGCTGTACCGCAGGTGGATCGCGACCTGTACATCCTGGACTACGACCCGCGCGTCATCTCTGGCATCCAGGCCTTTGCCACCTGCCTCTCCACCTTTGAGACCAAGTACCTCATGTAGGCCCGCCCGCCCGCCTGCATGTAGACGCCCGCCCGCCTGCGTGGACGCCTTGAAGTAGACGCCTGGAGGGACGCCCGCCTGCATGGACCATGCATCCAGCACGCGGCCGGCCACCCCGCACGGCCCCCACACAGCCCGGCGTGTCGTCCGCCCCCACCGCCGTTTTTAGGCCTCACCCCGTCTCTCAACATGGCGGAAATCACGACATGCATCGGCTCTGCCAGTCCGCTCCCCCCCTAGGTGGATGGTCAATCCAAGCCCAGGCAACGCCAGCCACAACCAGATGTGCACGACTGTGGGGTGCTGACACGCGCCACTCAAGCGGCAGCAGACCAGCGGTAGCGCCTGCCTGTATGCTGGTCACGCGCACACGCTGCCACACACTGACTGTGCTGATTGGGCCTGAAGAATAATCATTTGACCTCACTGAAATGATGCATGTTTGTTCCGCGCCTCCATGTCTGGTGTGAGCAAGCTGCTACTGTAGAATCCTGGACGTCGGGTTACTGGTTTTACGCTCTGCGGTCGTCATGTAGTGTGGTATTGAGGAGTTGAGTTTTTTTGGGGCGCCTCTCTCAGCTTCCAAGGTTTGGGCTTTGGGCTGCTTCATAGCTCGAAGATGCGCTTGCATGCAGCGTGCACGAATGTGTGCGGCCGTGCGCTGCTTACGGCATGCGTGTGGCGCTGCAGGCACGCAGCAGCACTGGTTGGCATTGGGCGTGTGTGTGTGTGAGAGAGCGAGCCTGCTGGAAAACCTACTGTATGCAGTTATTGAGCGGAGTGTGCAGAATGATGCACGGTCGGCACGTTGTGCACAGGATTGGCTGGCGTTGCAGAGAAGCTGCGACGCCCTTCAAACCGCAGTTGGGCGCTGCCGTGTTGCCATGCTGCAATTGCTTAGCGCAGTGTTGTCGTCGCTATCGCACCGCTGCTGTTGTTGAAACCTGAAAGACGTCCTGCCCACCCCGTTGAGCGTTGCGCGTTGACGATTTTGATGCTGCCAAAGCACATCCACGCGCACCGCATGCGAGCGCTGCCCAAATTTGTACCCACCAGGTACCATAGTATCATTGGATGCAATAGATTGCCGCCGTTGCTGTTAAGAGTGACAGCCGAGTAGGGTCCTGTCCTGTGCTGAGCCATCCGCTCAGCATGCTGGCGCGTGCCGGCTCTTCTGTACATGCCATTGGCTGCGGACGCTCAGGGCAATGTGGCGCAGCTGTGGGGCTTGCCTTTGGGGTAAGGTGTTGCGTTGCTGCCTCCACATCCCCTTCACGCCGGTTTTTGCTCCTTTTCAGCTGATTGCTGGTTGCATGCCGCCGCATGGCCGCAATATGCGGTGCGCATGCAGCTGCATGCCAGCACCAGTCGGCACGCAGACATGCTTCGGAGCTAACCACCAAACACGATGCCAAGGATTGCGAACTGCGAATTGTGTCGTACACTGCAATTGAATGAGCTGCTGCTGCTGCTCCCGCTGCTGCTCCCGCTGGTTTTGGCTGAGCGCGCTAAAGTTGCTCACCGTCGCCCGCCTGGCGACGGCCGCACGTGCCCCTCCCCTCCCGTACAGATAGCGTACCCCCATGTACAGATATAACACACCGTACATACAACACCCGCCCGCGTATGGGCATGTGCGCGTGCAGTACGTACTGCGGTATGTGAGGTCCCTCCCGCCTCGACGCATTCACCAACCTTATCGGGAGCTCATATGCAACGCCGGGGTGCCAGCCAGCGTTGGTCGCGTTCTCATCTAAAGAGAGTCAAGGCGGCGACATATGATTTCGTCTTTAACGACCGAGGGGGGGTGCGGGGTGCCTACCTGCTGCCCCCTGCATGCCCACCCGCCAAGCATGCCGCCTCCGTTAGTGGTCTCAGTATCACAGTTTCCCCCTATGCCATTCCTGGCTGGCATGTCGCCCTGCTGGGGTGTTGGTGCACATGTACGCTACTAAGCTCCATCCCTCAGGCCCTGCACATTTAGGGATTAGGGTTTAGGGTTTAGGGTTTTTAGGCCCTGCACCTTGGCCCTGCACCTTAGCCCTGCAGCTGCCCAGGCTATACAGTGTACGCGCAGCTGGACGCCGCCGCCTTTCGCACTTGTGGGCCCGTTTGCGGGCCCGTTTGCGTATGGAACACAGTCTATAGACCTCGACATACAGTACCCTCTGCTACGCCGCCCTGCCGCCGCCCGCACTGCCCGCCCCTCCCCCTCACACACTGGCACATGCTGCCAAGCATCCCCTCCTGCCTCCCCCTCACGAATGCCTCTCACTCACCTCCCCCCCCCCTCCCGGCCACTTTTGTACAGCTCAACGAAATCCTCTTGGCCAATGAATGCTGGCGATGCATGGGAATGTGCGTCTTTGTCCATGCAGCATCCCTGCCTCCCGCCTCGCATCGCGCCACATGCACTTGGAGATTTGGACTGTTTTCATACTTGCGGTCATGCACCTGTCAGGCCGTGTGTATTTGCGCCAGCGCGTTTGTGCGGTAGCACCCACCACATGGATGTGTATATGTGTGTACCGGTATTTCGTGGGCGTCACGTAAGCGCTGGCCCTGCTTACAGTGCGACTGGGTGGCCAGTGCATGTGCATTGCGGCGCACAATGGTTGCTGTCACCATAATTCTCCCAGGAACATGCGTACGCACTGAGAGTGAGAGGCGTAGTGCAGGGCTCGGGCTTTTGACACGTTTTGTGTTGTTTCATGTCAGGAGCGTGTTGCATGAACGGCGGCCCATGCTCCCCACTGATGGTACCAGGAGGCAAGCGGTCCCCTGGTGTTCGACTGCCTGAGCGTCCCGTAACCCCCCCTTTCCCTTTCCCGCCTCACCCAGCCCAGCCCCCCAACCCCTTCACATCTGCATGACTGACCACTGTCATCACTCTTCCAACGGCCAGCCAGGCCTCCAGCCTGTATCTTTGTAAATACCAACGGCAAAGGTGACGCGCGGAAGAGTCTGTCCAGCAGCTCAAGGCTCCTGTTCCCCGAACCCGCCAGGACCTGAAATGACACTACAACATCTGCAGCTGTCCGCCATAAAGCACCTGCCTGTGGTCGCTGCCAGCTGCACCTTATCGTTGTGCACGCCCCGCAAAAGGACATTGCACTGGCTCCAGCGATGCCCACCATGGAGTATGAGACCCTGTGTGGAGCATATTGCTGGCTGTGGCGATGGCCGTGAGATATGAGCAGCACACACATACCCTCTGCCCATATGTATGAGCTAGTAAGCAAGGTGCATAGGTATGGGGTCAGCCGACTGCGCCTGTGACGCCACTGCTCGGCCCGCCAACAGGATTGACACGGACAGCGCCCGTGTGCACCACGCCGGGACAATTGCTGCACGGCTTGTATGATGTATCATGTTGCACTGTGCTTGTTGTATGGGTGTTGTTTGCTGCACAACACTACCTCGCCACTTCGCAGCGTGGTTCCGGACGGACCTCGGCGCTTTTCGCGTGCTTGCCTTTGCCGCCATCTAGGAAAGCCAACCTGCAAACCCTGCCCTACAGGGAAACGAGATGGTATTGGTAGTTCTTGTCGCCCTTTTGCAGTTGATGGGTTTTCTAGAAGCGCAAAGGCTTGTGCATTCTAGTGGGCTTGCAAGCACCCCAACCGTCATCCTGAAGGCCCAGAGTAGTATGAACACTCGAGCACCATCCGCTTTGCATCGCGAACAAAAGCGACGACTTAACCAAACTTGCTGGTGATACCTTAATAAACTTGAACATCGCCGTCCGTTCTAACCTTTGAAGTGACGGCTGCTTCCTGTCCGCCCGGTGCTCGGAGTCTGCCGTGCGAGCTGGTGCCTCGAGTAAAGTCAAAGTCGTTCGTTTGAAAGTGAAGGTGCGCATAGGGGCGCATAGGGGCGCATATCGGGGGTGGTCTGCAGTCGTGTCAACGTGCTGCTGTCAGTGCTTGCTCCTTTCCTGGATGCTTTGCCTGGATGAGGGGTGGGCTTGTTCCTTGAAACGGAGAGAGCATTGCACGAATACAAGCAACCCAGCGCTCAGGAGGACGGTAAGAAAGCTTGCCAGTTCCTCTGTTCATTTGCCCATATCCTTGCTTTAGCTGCATGCAAGTGCAAGCACCTTGTCTTCACAAGCATGTTTGCAAGGTAGGCATATACAGCTGCCTTACTCCCTGTGCATAACAACGTCGTGACAAGCTCATGGCAGTGGGTTGATTCCTCCTGAGCAACGATGCCGTCATCAGCTGCAAGCACACCGGTCGCGTGTGGCGTCAGGGTCAAGTTCCCACTGGTGTTCCCACTGGCATGCCCCTGTGCAGGCTGTGCTGAAGCCGTGTCGAACAAACTTCAGAGGCACTTTAAGCTTTTGGGTGCCCGTGACCCATAGACAGGATGTCACACTTCCCCAGGTAAGCGTAATGGGCTGCGCAACCCTTTCTTCATCGTTCAATGTGCAAGAACTGCGTGCAACACACTGCATCTGGGCACTGGGTCCCTCACCCCAACCATAATTAAAACGTTCCGTCGTTTAGTGTTAACATCTAGGTTCTGCCTGACTCCGATGGCGATGATGGAGCACTCGGTCTGCGGACCTGTGCCCGCATGCCTTGCACCGAGCTGTGCTGGAGTCAGCGTGCGGGTGCAGCAGGCAGAATGAGTGAGGCATGCCAAGGGGAAGCCAAAGTGCGGTGGCTGCATGACTGTCCGCCTACTCCGCCAGCAGCCGAAACACATTCAAGTGGTTCAACACATATCCGCTTGCCTTGTCTCCTGCGTGCGCTGCATCACATCGTAATCGTAGGTGGGCGGCGCTGGCGCTGCTGGTCATGGTCGCGTGCGCCACATCCACGGTGACGGCACGTTTGCAGTCAGGCAGCGATGTGGTGGTGTCGTCCCAGGCTAGGCGGCGCGCTCAGAACACTGTGAGTGGCAAGTTCAAACAACCAAGCTACGTGCCCCCTGAGTAACTTGACCACACCTGCGTCCCCACACCGGCCCCACGGAAAGCATACTGCATGGCCCAACGGGAAGCAAAATACTTCAACACACCTGCGTGTGGCATGCGCCACCGACGCACAGCCGTACACGCCCAGCGAGCTGGCTCCTTGCACTGTCAGCATGCCCGCACGCATGCATGCATGCATGCGGGCAACATTCGGGTGAGGGCCAATGATGGTTTTGCGCATGCGTTTCTCTGCATGCGCACGCGGCAACGCGCACCAGTGCACACAGCATGGCCCCAACGTTCAAGCACCGCCTGTAGCAGCAGACCTCCCTGTGTGTGTGTAAGGCTAAGGTGCACGTGTACTGCCTGTAGCGCCAGCGTCTGTAACGCCTATGCATATAGCAGTGGCGTTTGGGTTGTGTGGACGTTGTATGTGCCCGCTGTGCGCTCCTGTGCGAGGGGCAGATAGAGGTGTGTGCAACAGTACATACCCGTGTGTGGATCCACAAAACGAAGCAGACACTTCAGAGGCTTGCGGGCATGTCATGGCTCATGTCGTGACTCGTGGTAATGGTGCACGCAAGGGTGTGTGGGAGGGGGGCGGATGCCCATCCTGCGTTCAGGCTGCGTACGTACGTGCTGGGTTGCATCAACATGTGGAAAGATATTGGTCGCTGAAGCCTGCTACTGCTTGCAAGCTTGTCCTTGTTCATTTTGGTGCCTGGGCTAGGCGCTACAAGCGTCGGTCTTGTGGCTACGATGTCCAGCTGAAATCCCTTGACGTCCGCAACGTGCTGGTTGCCCTATGCGGCTACATGCGTGCATGCGATGGCTGGCCTGCCCTGCTGAGCTAAGCATTGCAGTAATGCAGAACGTACTGCAGTACATACTGCGGTAGCGCCTCGTCCGCCTTTCACTGCCGCTGCTGTTGCTGCTGTGCATGATGTGCATGCAGGCCGACACCTCACTCCTGCAGAAGACGCTGTGCTTCGCAATCTCGCTAGAGAAGGAGTAAGTGATGAGAGTGATTAGAGTGATGAGCCCCCGGGTGCAACGCACATGCAGCCAGCATGCCGCCAGCATGCAACGCATGTGCAGCCAGCATGCAGCTGCACAGGACACTCCGTGCGGCCCCCCACACATGCACATGCGCTGATGCACAATCACACATCCACGGTCACTGTTCAGTTGCCAGCCCACCGCTGCTAGCTGCGTTTGATGCAGCGTTTGACATTGCTTGGCGCCGCCCAGCTGCATCCGTACCTGTCAGACTATCTCAAGTATAGCCGGCGGCCAGCAGGCGCGGTATGAGGCTTTGCACACAGCATGCATGTACCACAGCATATGCCACAGCAGTGGATGGCGGTACGAGCCCTCAGGCGGGACCGCCTCAAACTGTGTGCTTGAGCGCCAACATCACACACCGCACCCTGCCCGTTTGCGCCTTTTCGTGTTTTCTGTGTTAGGCCTGCCGGCCAGCTTGGCCGACGCAAGCGTTGCTGGGTGTGTGACCCCAACACGTGCATATGATGTACCAATATGATGCATTCGCTTGCATGTGCTGGTATACACCCGGTACTTCAGTACATGGGTGCCCTTGCGCCCCCATTCTGCACCCTCCTTGGAAGTTGGAACCCTCCGTCTTTATTTGACTTTCTACCTTTGTGCCCGCCCCCTCCCCACCCCCCACCCCCACCCCCACCCACCCCCTTGTTCTACCCCCTGGTCAT
>BDDA01001422.1:9710-20546 GCA_001662385.1 Chlamydomonas asymmetrica | reverse complement strand
TGAAGGTGGCCGCCGCCCGTTCACACCCCCGGGTGTGGGGATGGCAGGTCTCCCCAAGAAGCACCCTGGCAACAGGGTGTATCATTTATTTATTTATTTGATGCCCGTCCTGGCAAGCCTACTGTGCCCACAACCATACCAGCATGCATGCAGTCCACAACTTAGCTGTCCTCTCCTTTATCACCTGAGCTGACACAGTTGCATGCACGACGTTGCATTGGCGAATGCACCTGCTGCAAGGAAGAGTGTGCCCATGATGCTTGCCTGCCCTGCTCTTTGTACATATGGCCTTGATTTCCCCACCATTGTTGCCACACGGCACCTGTTACTCGCCCTCCCGGCACCTATACCGTACACCCTGCTGGCTCTGCCAGCTCTTACCGTATGCTCTGCCAGCCCTCCCGGCACCTATACAGTACACCCTGCTGGCTCTGCCAGCCCTTACCGTATGCTCTGCCAGCCCTCCCGGCACCTATACCGTACACCCTGCTGGCTCTGCCAGCCCTTACCATATGTTCTGCCAGCCCTCCCGGCACCTATACCGTACACCCTGCTGGCTCTGCCAGCCCTTACCGTATGTTCTGCCAGCCCCTACCGTATGCTCCACTCCCCCTACTGGTGCTCCTACCGTACATTCTGCCGGCTCTGCCATGGCTGGCTAGCCCATACCGTATGTTCTACCTTAATGCTCCATATACCCCGGTTGATTGATAACTGTCATGCGCCGCCTGCTGTTGAAGTGAATGTTCCCCGTTCGTGACTCCATTTGTTCCCCCCCCAAGGGTTGCCCCTCATACGCACCACTGCCAGCGCGCCTTCAAAGCACGTGCCAATAGTTTACACCCACCGCAGAGAGTGATCACCTTTATCAGTGTTGGTGCACGGTGTGGTCCTGGCCTGGCAGCACATGCTGCTATGGCGGAAGAGAATGTGTTCAGAAGGATTGCCAGGCCTATGCGCGCGTTCGAATATGAGCATCTTTTGCACCATGTTGCTGTAGTGGCTGAGCAGAGTGGTCTTGCGCCCGCTTCTATCAACTACACCTGGTCAACGTATGTGCCTACAGATGCATACATACGGATCACATGCGGATACGGCCAGCACAGCGCGACATGCGATGTGACTTTCCAACTTGTTAGGCACAACCAGCGTGTACCGCGCGCCGCACCACACGTCCCTTACGGCACCCTAGTCAATGTCACAACGATGCGTGATCCTGTCGGTGTGCAATCGCGCCACATACCCTACATGCATGTGTATGTCGAGCTCTTCCAGAGCTTAATGGTCATGTCGTGGCGCTACCGTGCGGGCCACATTGTTTGCTTCCTAACCGTCGACCAGGGCTTCTCCCGGGCCCTTTCAGATACTGTAGAAGTCCAACTAGTTCCTGCAATCCCACCACCGGTGGAGCACCCTGTTGACATCAACAACTCAGACGCGTCGTCTGGTGGCTCCGAAGGCGGAGCCTACCAATAACTGTAACGTGCACGCTGGCGTTGCGTAGATCACGTCGAGTCTTGGGGCTGCAACCCTTGCCACTTCCTTTGGCACGGCACCGTCGTAACCCAGTGTACCGCACGTCCAGTAGTAGTGAGGACAGCAGCTCAGACGGCGACCTGGCAATGGACGCACCAGTCATTCCACCGTTTGCTGCACTGCCCCAGCAACCCATAGCACCGGCGCATGGACAGCATGCACCTATTCCTGCGCCTGCCGTAGTACAACTAGCCCAAGGTGGTGCGGACCCCCCACAGGGAAACGCACCCATAGCCATAATGGATCCACCCCAACAGCACGATGCACCGCCTGCACTGCTCGCACCCGCACAGCAACCTGCGCAGCTCGCGGAGCCCGCACCTGCACCAGCCCCACCTGCTCAGCAGGCAGCGCACGCACCACCTGTGCCGCACGCCCCCGCACACGTAGCGGCACCACCCGCAGCACCAGTGCAGGCCCCGCACCCACCTGAGCAGCAGGCAGCACCTGCAGTGCCGGTGCCTGTGTTCGCGCAGCAGAATGCACCACCCGCGCCGCCGCCACCCGTTCCTGGCCCAGCAGCCCACCTGCATGCTAACAGGGATGACCATGCAGCTCAGGCGGTGCATGCAGCATACCCGCAGGAAGGGTATGTGCCGGTTGCCGCACTACAGCTTCTTGCGGATATGATCAGGACTCAGCATTCTGAAGGCCGCGCCTCCAGCAGCCGCTCCATCCCGCCGCTGCCAGCCAAAGATCTGTATCGTGGCCGCGGGGGGCACACAGCCCTCAACCAGCTCAAGGGCCATGTGCTCAGGTACTCTTTGGAGCGATTCCCTGACGGAGAAGGAGAGAATGAGCCGCGCATGATCAACTACATGGCTGGCTTTGTGGACACCACACTGCCAGGGGTACTGGATGACATGCGAACAACATGCGAGGAGCTCAAGGGGGCCTGGGGCCCTGATCACCCAGACCTCATGCGCAAGCTCTGGCAGCGCCTTGAGCGGAAGTGCTGCAATTACGCTGAGGACAAGGACGCGCTGGACAGGATCCGCCTGGACAAGGACGAGCAACCCAAAGAACTGGCTGCACGCAACCGCATCCTGGCCGCCCCGCACCCCGACCGAATCACTGAGCATCAGATGGCCCAGTTCCTCATGAACGCGCTGCAGCCTCCTGAGTTTCAACACGCTGTCCGTACTCAGGTGCAGATGAGGGGCAAGGAAGGTGTCACAATGGGTGATGTTGTTGAGGTGGCACAGCGAGCCTGGGAGGGAATCCGCATGTGGCGGCCAAAGAGCACCGCCAGCAGCTCTGCACCTGAGGTCAGCGCAAGCTCATCGTACCGCGATCGGGCAGCGTTTCGCCCTGACCCGCAGCGGTCCGCCAGCATGGACGCCCTGCACTCCGCCACCACATCCAATCGCCACGTGCACCACGCGTCTGACCAGCCACCACGATGCAGGTTTCATGGCATCGGTCACAGCGACGCTGAGTGCTTGAAGCAGAACCCCCACCTGCGTCCACCGCAGTCGGCCGCTGCTGCCGCCGCTCAGCACCACGTGCCCCCGCCACCGCCGCAGCAGGACCGCAGGGCACCGCCCCCTCAGCAAACTGCATCAGATGCGTCGCAATCACACCTGTATCGCATGATAGAGAACCTCGTGAACTCTCAATCGGAGCTGGTGCAGAGCCTGCAGCGCAGCACGCAGCAGACCCCGCATCGCGCTCCTGCCCAGACCAACAGCCAGGCTGCGACTGGCGGTTTCCGTCAGCAGCAGCCGCAGCAGCAACAGCAGAGGCCGCACGCGCCCTCACATGCGCCGCCGCCTCGTGACGGCCACGCACGAGCAGCACCTGGTCACGCAGGGGGAGACCGCAACACCTCAAACGCCGGCCCCCAGCACCCTGCCTACACGCGCAGTGCGGCGTTGGCTCATGCGGATATGCCACCAGCGGATGAGTTCATGCGAGATGACGGCGGCCACCACCACGTGTTTATGTCCATGGGTTTTGTGCCAGTAACTGATGTGAGCAGCCCGAACCCCCGCAACTCCGCTGACACGCGCGATCAGCCTGCACTGTCCTGCACGTCTGCCGAACAGGAGGAGGGCAGGAAAGCGCTGACCAGTATCTGTGAGGGCAGGGACGCATGCGCTGCCACCGCCAGCACCACCAGGCACAACATGCAGCAGGCGCCCTTGCCTTTCCTGCCCACCGACCCGGTCGTTGCGGCGTCGCCTGTGCCCGCACCATCAATGCGCAGGCGCGTGGCTCGCCGTATGCCTGCTATGTACAAGGCATCTGGACAGGCACCGAGCATTGCTGACAATGGACAGCCCGAGGAGGCGTACCTGGGATCGGCATACCGGCCTTTCAAAATCCTGCAGGTCGTCGCCCGGATGGCAGCGATCATGGGCAGCCTGCAGGGAATGGTGGAGGAGCACCTCAGCGCATTGATTGGCCTTGAGGCCCTCACCGCTGCAGACCGCACTGCCATCCCCATGACGACACCTACGCCCCCACCTCCTGGCACTGCGCACAACGCCTCCCAAGCCGCAGATGCACACCCGCCGCTGCCTGTAGGCACCACCCTGCAGTCAACCGCTGCTCCTCTGGTCAACATGGCCATGACAGCCCAGCCCGCTACGGCGGACTCCGCACCCGCGCTGTCACCCCTCTCTCTGGCAGGCATGTTCGGATTCACAGCCAGCCCCGGCAAGCCCGTGGCCAATGCCATGCTGGCTGTCCACAACCAGGGCGTGGACACGGAGGGATCCGTGTGGCTTGACTGCAAGGAAACTGCCATGGACCCTGCCATCCTGGATCACCTGCCAGACCTTGACACGATCCGTGCACTGCCCCGCAACGACTACCGCAGCTACTGGGAGGAAACCACGGGCTTGAACATGCTGCCCGCTGGTGCATATGCACTCAGCATCAACGCCCGCCCGCCGGTGGTCATTGACGGGCGCGTCTTTGTGGACAACGGGGCGAACATCAGCATTATCAGCCTGCGCCTTGCTGAACGCTTGCGCATCCCTTATGAGCCCACCGCCATACAAGTCAAGACTTGCGGCGGCGGCACCATCAGTGTGGCAGGCAAGGTCATACCGGGCGTGCTGGAGTCGGTGCTCATGCCAGGGTCGTACCTGGAAACACGCATGACTGCCGTCACCGTGGTCCTCAGCGGCATCGAGTCCTTTTACGACGTGCTGGTGGGCAACCCGGAGGCCAAGTGCGCTGCTGCCTGCGTGCTCACGTTCCCTCGCCGCGCCCTGTGCTTTCGCCCGTTCCTGCGCTCTCACAATCACTCCTTCGCGGTCTACCTCCCGCTCACCGCTGCCGTCATCCCTGATGCACGCACTGACGAGGCAGCCGCACCAGTCGCCCATGCGTGCATGACCCTCGCGGACATCACCAACACACCCGTTGTAAACCAGAGTGCGCAGCACACATCCAATGCCATGCAGGGCGGCTCAGGCGTACACGAGGGCAGCACGCTTGTGCTGGTCAACCGTTTTGACACCCTGCCCAGCGAGGCGTCTACACCTGAAAGCACCAGCACCGATCTGGCAGTGCATTACTCACGCCTGAGCATGCAGAACACAAGCGATGCTGTGCCGGGTGAGGCAGGCAGCGACCAGCAAGGTACCAGCACCGCTGTTGATGACAGCCCACCCCTCCGCAGCATTAGGCTCACCAACACCCCAGCGCTGCTGTCATCGGCCGCGCCCCAGCACAACAGTGAGGATGATGCTGCCCTGCCACACGTCCTGGAGATCACTGTCGCAGAGGCGGCAGGAGCTGACGCTGCGCCCACAGAACAGGCTGAGGAGGATGCTGACCTGCGACAGGCCCTGGAAATCAGCGCTGCCGAGGCGGCGCGTACTCCTCATGGACCAGCAGCAGAGGATGAGGAGGACGCTGAGCTGCGGCGGGTCCTGGCAATGAGCGCTGCAGAAGCCGCAGCCGCTGCCCCTGGGCCAAGAGCAGACGCTCGGGAGGATGCTGAGCTGCAACGCGCCCTGGAGGTGAGCCCTGCTGAGGCTACCAGCGCGGCATCTGCCAACATGCCCGACCAGCAGGACGTCGAACTGCAGCAAGCCCTGGCTCTCAGCCTGGCCGCTGCCGCCGATCAAGCTCAGATCCTTGACAAGCAGTTGGCGGACGTGCAGCTGGCACTCGCTCTCAGCGAGGCCAAGCCCCCAAACCACCACCACTCCTTCGCCACCTGCACTGTTGAAGCACACATCATCCCACGTGCTATCACATTCACGCCGTCGGCGTCATCATCGTCCCAGCCATCGGAGCACCCCACACCCGACGACGGGCCTGGCCCGGCCGTGCCGGCTGACTCCAAGCAGCATGCTGGCACCGACTCATCTGCAGCATCCAGCCCATTCCCGTCAAGCAGATGCTCTCCTCTTCACGTTTTCAATGAGAAGTTCAACCGCTACCTCACCCAGAACCTCGCAGCAGCACCCCAGGTGCCGCTGCAGGCCACCTCATCGTGCGCCTCCAGCCTGTCCTCAGCCACCACTGTCATCGGCCTTGGCACAGACCCCTCAGGCCAGCCTACTCATGACACCATGCAGTCCGCCACGCTCTCAGCAACCGAGCAGCGGACTGGCCCCAGTAGGCATTCACGGGCCGCACGATGGGAGGCTCGCCTGTTTCGCTTCCTGGACGATCACGCTGTGCTTGAAGCTCGCCTGCTGCCGCAACCACCTGCACCAGAGGAGGATGATGGCGGGTACACGGACGCCCTCACCAGCGACCAGATGATTGTCGCGCATGGCCTTGCGCAACACCTGCATGACCGCATGCTCAACCTGTCGGTGGACGCCGCCTACGACGACCTCACGCGGGCGCAAAACACCTTCCACGGGGGATACTACGAGAATGAGCTTTCGGAGCATTTGGCACGCCAGCAGCTTGACCTCGTCCTTGACCGCGTCACCGGGAGGGCCTCCAGTCGCGACATTCATGCTGACATGGCAGCGCTGGCCCGCCGCATGGCAGAGAACCAGGTTCGCGCTGATCGCAACAAGGAGCTGCACGACACACTGTGCGAGGCTGTCGCCATTGCTGAGCAGGAGGAGAGGCAACGCCAGGGCACCGACCAGCCGCAAGCACTGTGTTTCCCACCCAGCATGCCGTGGACCATTCCCCGGGACCTCGCCGCTGAGCTGCAGCAGCGCACCAAGCGGCGTCCAACTCTGGATTCCGAGCTTGCACCTGCCAGCACCGGCGTGGGTCGTGAGGCAGCAGCTGGACCTGAGCGCAATCCTGATCCCGCATGGCGCCCCGCTCCTGCGCGCCCGAGTGCGTCGCAGCCAGCGCCACGACCAGACACACCTGCGCCGTTCAGCACGCGCACACCCGAGGCCGCTCCGCGTACCAATCCCACGCCGGCGTCGTATCACACTGCACGCACCACACACGCTGACTCCCCCACAGGGCCCCACACACGCGTGCCGACCACCCGTGCTGACGCCCCACGCTGGCGACCAGACGGCACTGCTGCCGCCCCGCGGCGGGACACCCCATACCGGCCGCGTCAGCCAGGGCCTCGGGTGCCGCCTGCTCACGCGCGCCACCCCGCTGGCCCGCACCCACGCACGCCTCAAGTCGCTCGCGGCACGCAGACTCCACGGGCCAACATCCCACCAGGAACACCGGGCAACGACGACGCCAGCGCCTCCATCCTGCGTTTCTTGTTGCGCATGATGGCACTGCTGCTGGTGGCGCCCATCACTGGCATTGCCTTCATTGCGACCCAGCTGTACGGTGTGCTGTATGACCTCGCCTACCCGCCGCCGACGCCCGCTCAGCCCATGATCCCACCACACGTGCGCCCTCCGCCCAACCGCCACGCACGCGCACGCCGCTTTCGACAAGCTGATGCCCGCGCAAACGACATCGGGCCCCCACGCAATGATCGCCTGCTTCGCCTCCCTGTCACAATGCTCCGCTGGCTGGCCCTGCTGTGTATGATATTCACTGTTCTGCATGGTGTTGTGGGCGCCGCTGCTGTGGTAGGATCCCACTTTGCACCGCAGGACCTGGCGCATGCAATACAACATGTCACCATTCCGGCAGGCCTCTACCTCAACACTGCGGGCCCTGCGTTCCAGTTTCCCCCTGCCAACTCCACCTACCACGCCGCATCCGCCCACCACTTCACACTGCCAGACGGGATCAGCGATATCACTCCCAACCCCCGCTTTGAAAAAGACCCTGTCATTGGATGCACCCTTGGCAACCACCCACAGGCCTCCCCTGCGCAGCTGCAGCGCCTGCGTGCGGACCTGCACTCCTTCAAACATGCATTCGCTTTCAGCAATGCTGAGCTCCCGGGTTACTCTGGGGTGGAGGGGCAGTTTAGCATTGACCTGTCACATGACAAGCCAATTTTCACACCGCCTCGCAGGCACGCTGAACTTGAGAAGGAGATTCAGGAAGAGAAATGCAGCGACATGCGTGACAGCGGCATCATTTCCAGATGCGACACTGCCACCCCCTACGCCTCATGCGCCACCATGCCTGCCAAAAAGGACAGCGACGGCAACTGGACTGATCGCCGCTTCTGCATTGATTTCCGACGCCTCAATGACGCCACACCCGCTGAAAAGTACGGCATGCACTGCATTGAGGACCTCCTGCACAGCGTGGTGGGCTCCACATGCTTCAGTAGGCTGGATCTTAGGGCAGGATACCACCAAATTGTCATTCAGCCTGCGGACCGCTGCAAGACCGCTTTCTGGTGGCGCAATGAGCTGTGGCAGTTCAACAGGATGCCGTTCGGGCTCAAGAATGCCACCGCCATGTTCCAAAAGGTCATGGACTCCGAGTTGCAGCGCGCCGGTCTCACGCACTGTGCTAAAAGCTTTGTGGATGATGTCCTCATCCACAGCGCCACCGTGGAGGAACACATTGCGCATCTCAAAGCTGTGTTGCGCTGCTTGCATGATGTGGGTCTCCGAGTGCACCCTGAGAAAAGCGTTTTCATGACTGACTGCGTGGAATTCCTGGGCCACAACGTCTCCAGTCGTGGTGTTTCACCTGCAGCAGCCAAGTGTGCAGCCATCCGCCACCTGCGTGCCCCCACCAACCTCTCTGAACTGCGCTCCGTCATGGGCTTCCTGAACTACTACCGCTGTTATGTCAAGGATTTCAGCAGTATCGCGCGTCCCATCACGGAACTCACCAGGAAAGATACTCCATGGCATTGGGGGCCGCAGCAGCAGTGCGCATTTGACAAACTCAAATCCTTCTTCCTGGAAGAGGGCCTGATCCTGCGCCATCTGGACCCCATGCGCCCCATCATTGTGCACACTGACTGGTCAGTCAACGGCCTCGGCGCAGTCCTAGGACAGACTGATCCTGACGGCAACGAGTACATTGTCGCATGCATCAGCCGCAGCCTCAATGTCCACGAGCGCAACTATGAGTCCTACAAGGGTGAGCTCCTGGCAATGGTTTGGGCCCTCAAGTCCTTCAGACCTTACCTCCTGGGCCGTGCTTTCACGCTCGTCACGGACCATGCAGCACTCAAAGGCCTCATGAGTGACAAGAACCTGGCTGGGCAGGCACTGCGTTGGGCACTGGTTTTACAGGACTATGATTTCACTGTGGTGCACAGGCCTGGGGTCACCCATCAGAATGCGGATGTCCTGTCCCGGTTCCCCAATCCAGACTCGTCAGACATCACCGGTGCGCGCATGCACGCCGACACAGAACGCGTCAGCTTTGGCGCCGCCGCCCTTGCCCTCCTGGGGGGTCACATTGCATACGCTTCTGCCGCCGCACACATGGATTCCACACCTGCAGCTGCCCCCGACACCATCTCCCTTGCCTTGTCAGCACGTGCCTATTTTGACTGTCAACTGATGCACATGGTCATGGACGCCACCCCCATTCACTCCCCTCCTTTCGCTGATGTCCCAGACGCGCACGCCCTCCTCGCCGGACACCACGGTCTCCTCAGCGACCACCAGTCGCCACCTGAGCTTGACAGCACAGAGGCCCTCCTGTTCCGGCAGCACGCACTGCAACACAGGGCGGCCGCATGGGTCACTGCCGCTGCCGATGCTGCAGGCCACCCAGCTTTTCCCCCTGCCCGGTCGGCTCCGCATCTGCACCCTGCCACCCACGTCACACCTCACCAGTATCCTGCCATCCCTGTCCTGCAGGACACTATCATTCAACGCATTGACACCCGGGTTGTTGCGCACACGTTCTATCCCGCTGCCAGCGGGGGCATCACGCTGTATGAGCCATTTGGCGGCCTGTGTGCAGGGCTGGAAATGGCCTTGCGCAACGGCCTCACCGTCAAACGCTACATTTACGCGGACACTGATCCACACGCACGCGCTGTGGCCAGCCAGCAGCTCGCACGTCTTGCTGCCTTGTACCCCTCGCAACTCTCACCTGACGCGTGCGCCCATGCATTCTCGACTTTGCCTATGGACATTACACGCACCACGGAGCATCACCTGCGCAACGCAGTTTCTGCTGACAACTCCGTGTGGCTGGTGGTGGCTGGGTGGGAGTGTCAAAACCTCTCACCAGCAGGGGATTGCACTGGTTTGGACGGGCCCAAATCACGTGTTTTCTTCAACCTTGTGCAAGTGCTTGGGTGCCTGCAACACCTGATGCCACATCGCCCGCTTGCATACATACTTGAGAACACCGCCATGCAGCACAACTGGTCGTCCAGCATTATCAGAGATGAGGTCTTCCCGCTGGTGTGCAGCGTTGTCGGAAAACCCCTCCTGCTGGACGCCGCCCAGGTGGGGGCGTACGCGCATCGCCTGCGCAACTACTGGACCAACCTTGCCGACGCTGATCACATGGAGCAGGTGCGCGCGGCCATCGTCCGTACCCCGCACCGCTACGTTGACGACATTCTGGACTCAGGCAGGGTGGCCCGCCCTGTTAAGAACGCAGACCGCGCCCCCTTCTACGCATGCAACATTACGGGTCAGCGCATGGCAGCGCTGCCCACTCTCATGACGTTTCCCAATTCATATGCCTTCCGTTCCGGTCAGCCCGGCACGATCTGGGACTCCGCCCATCAACGCTGGTCCCAACCAAACGCGGACGAACGGGAGAGGGCACTGGGTTATGCCACCGGCACCACCTCTTGTGTCCCACACCAGTCGCGCCACGCCATTACAGGACGCTGCATGGACGCTTTCGCCATGGAATCCGCGTACGCAATTGCTGCTGCCCTCCACACCTACTGCACTCAGGCTCACTCCACCTGGCCGCTGCACTCTGACGCAACCCACGCGCAGTCCATCCTCGATTCACAGCGAGGGGGTGAGGCTTTGCTGTCGTCAGCAACGT
>BDDA01001420.1:9402-20588 GCA_001662385.1 Chlamydomonas asymmetrica | reverse complement strand
TGCCGGAGGCCCAGTTGGGTAGAGAATCTTGTGCACCCGCGTCCATAATAAGGTAGCAGCCGCCGTGGGCGCCGTCAGTAATATATGCACAGATCATCTCGTCCCAAAACAAAATGCACCCAGCTTGCTTGCTAGGCTTTGATTGCTGCGTGGGCCGCACTAAGCGCACTGGCGAACAGCTGGAGAGTGGCTATAGTGGCTGGCATCGTTCCGTGCATGCAGAGCCTGGAATGAAAACTTGCATGCATGCATGCTGCATTTCCCGCATGCAGCATTAAAGCGCCACGCCACCACGTAACACTCCATACACGCTTTGGCATGCACCAGGTAGGTGTATGGCCCAACTACCCCAATGCCAACTTCAGCTGCCGGTAGCGTCCGATCTGCCTCCCACAGAATAGCAGTACCATCCATGGAGTGCTTGCGAGGTCGTGGTGTTCGAAACCGGCTGTAGAGCGTCCTCCGTTGTTGTTGAGTAACAGTGCGTGGTGTTGGGATGGACTGAGCCAGTTCCTTGTGTGCGTGTACGCACAGGTAATGCACTGCAATCTACATGGTGATTGCCCTGAACTGTGCGTGTTGATACTGCAGTCATGGAGCTTTGTTTGACCTGCCCTGCTTTGTCATATAGACCCTGGTTGTACAACCTGCTGTGTCCCCGCGCCCCATACTTGATCCTTACATGACCACACACAGCTGGCAGCGCTTGCACACCCCTACCACCCCCCTCTTCCTCTAACCCTTAATACCATCCTGCACGCAGCGTTCCAGACGCCCAGTGTGCCCATGTAGCCACAGCAGCGAGCGACAGTTGTAGCCGCGTTGAGTGCGCCAGCACGACCAAGCTTGCGGCAAAAACGCATGCGGGACGATAGGATCAAATTGCGGTTATTAAGTTAAATGATACTGCATTATGTAGCGTGTCAGACTTCCAGCTGATGAACTTGACGCACTGTTAGCACTGTACATACATCGGGATGTATGCGTTTGGCATGCATGCTGAACTTCAAGGCTCCTGGTTGCAAGCGACCCACCACTTGCCTACACATGCTCATAGCAGACACGACTGCCAGCAGGCTTTACCTCCAATAATGTGTGACGCTAGCAGTACCATGCACAGTGCATACACACCTTTACAGGACACCGTGCCATCAGTCACTCAGTCCTCACAACTCTCAAGCAAGTGTGGCCTGAACCCTAAACCAGCACAAGGCGCTGTACCGGAGGGGATGCCAGGTACGCAGTCTCAGCATGTGTGTGCAGCGCATGGCATGTCAGCCGTGTGCACCACTTCTGGGAGTAGTGCATCATTGCCCTGGCACTGCGTGACGAGATACAACGATGCCTTGGCGCGGATGCCCAACAAGTCAGCCAGGGGGAGATTCGGCTGCTAAAAGCCTCAGCCGGGGTCAAACAGCATGTATGGCTGTTGATGGGGCTGGCCGCGCTCAATGCGACGGATGTGGCAAGGCGGTACCTCACCAGCATATGGCTGCCGCAGAAGCGGCCCCCACCAGCGGCCCCACGGCAGCAGCAACAGCAGCCCCCACGCACAGGCCGCCGCTGCGCCACCGCCACCACCGCAACAACAGAAACCACAGGCCGCCGCTTTGCAGCTGATGCTGGCGCGCCTCAAGCAAGGCTCAGCATGCTGCGCAGCAGTTCAGGTCGAAGCCGCAGAGTTTTGTCAGCCTGCATGCCACCACCGCCCCAGCAGCATGGGTCAAGCAAGGAGCGCTGCCACCTGACTAACCTGACGCTGCCCTCTTGGACAGGCCAAACAACCAAGTGACACGTATGCGCTTTCGTGTGTACCTGCTACTTGCAGTAGTGCACAACCTGCCTGCTGAAGCGGAACAGTCCTTTTCAAGTACGGTTACAGTTGATCCGACTGCATATTCAGGTTGGGAAATGTTGGCCGAGTACTGGACTGAGTGCAACTTTCGCTATTGACCGTTCGCTACACGGCGAAGTTCACGGTGAAGCGTCACTAGCCAAAGTCAGTTCAAATCAGGGCACGCAGTACACTACGTTCACATCACTTAGCTTGTCAGCCAGCATGCTACCGGCAGGGCTTTTGGTGTAAACAGTCGAGCGTGCATGTGCTTGTTACCAGAACGAATGATGATAATAGTGTTAATAGTAGTGTGCATGCTAAGGTTTATGAAGCGACCCCTGAACGAAGGGTTTCGAGTATGATAAATGACGATAGCGTAGACAGCGCTACATGTTTGCCTTGACGTGTGAGTGCTCTATGATGTGTTGCACCAGGTGTGCTAGGAACGTGTGGACACAAATATATGCGAGCAGGCACACAGCAAGTTGTACAACAGTGACCTAAAAGTATGTCCGCAACGACAAACAGGAACGTTCCTGTTGACAGAAACTAAGCCGATCGACTTGATTGAGGTATATATCAATATGTATGTCCAACAAAAGTGCCACATTAGCCACGCACATGCGCTCATGAGAGGTAGGTGTTCAGGCTCAGGGGTCAAGACCACCCGCATCAGTAGCGTGACGGCCTAGCAGCACGGTCCAGCAGCCATACCCCTTCTTTTTGACAGACCTGTCGCACGTGGCATGGGGGTGATGAGGTTGCCGAGGCGTCGAGGCGATGGCCATGGTCCTTGTCCCTGTCCTTGTCCTGGCCGGGTTTTCCCTGGGTGCTGGGGGTCGGGCTTGCCTGTCCTGCTCATGCCTGCTTCGGCAGAGGAGCCATCGCTGTGTAACCTTTCCCGTCCAAGAAAAAAAAATGGATGTGCACTGCATGCAGTACGCAAAATTTGGCAGGTCACTTCTCGGCCGACTCATAAATATTGTAGACCCAGTAGATTTGTCACTACTACTACTGTTTCTGGAGCGGGCTCATACTTTGGAACCACGCTCTGAACAGCACTGAAACTATCCGTTGAGACTAGCACGATTATAAGCTTGCATCACTTGCGTGCACTGATGGCTCGTGGGTGATGAATGCAAAGCGAGCGAGCGTACCAGTGCCTTCGTTGCAGGCAGCTGAGCGGCAGCTTGAGCGGCACCAATGCCCACACAAAGACAGAGGTGAGGATAGTGAGGACTGACCACAGTGGACTGGTGGAGTCTGTGTTCCAATAGTTCCACTGAAACGAAGGTAAGGTAGCGTTGGAGCGGCCAACAACCCCGCCCGGAGGGGTATAGAGACTCAGCTGCTGGTGGCAAAGGTGGACAATAACGTTTTTTAGAAGGTGCATCGGTCCCCAGTAAAACTGTTGAGACCTTCCAGTGTTGGGCCTTGCGCAACTGTTACTCCAAGTCTAGCTACGGCAGCCTTGGCTCCAACTTCCCACAATTCTTGCCACAGCCGTGCTCCAACGTACTGCGCAGGCACGAAACTGAGAGCTGAAGGGAACTTTCCAAGGCACTCCGTAAGGGCAGCCCAGTCTGCCCCTGGACGTGGTTTTGCCCCAGCACCGTTGTATCACGGACCACATCCTTCACTTTTGATAATTTACCTCACAACCCATTTTGTCTTGGTGAGGAAGCTTGCATGCGGGCGCCCCCTGCTCCATCCGCCACAGCTGCACTAAACCACGCCGGGACAGTGACAAGCCCCGGGATTGACGGTCCCTAATAAGGGCACTAAGGGCGCGCTCCCATAGCGCGGGCTTGGGGTGCCCCGCGCCACAGGAAATCCATCCTCATCTCGGCCGCAACAACGGCGAAGGGAACAATCTTGGCCAAGCCAACCGAAACTTGGCGTACACGCGAGTGCGTCCCGGACGTGTCACAATAACATGTGAACCTACGAAGACCAACTTCGACTTCAGGCATACGACGTACGTATCCTTGAACCACGTCCAAAGAGTGCTTACCAAGCAAGGTGTGTGGCGTGCACCGTTGCCTGCGTCATAGTTTGCATCCGTGGTGATGGTGATGTGGGGGGACGGGCTGCTGGGTGGTGGAGCCAAAGGCGAGGGGCTCGGGCTGGGTGGTGAGGGGGAGGGGGGGTACGAGCTGCACGGGGCAGGCAGGCAAAGTCGGGGGGCTAGCTCGGTGTGTGTGTGTGTGTGTGTGTGGCGGGGGTGCGGGCACCGTGTTGGACGGGCTGGGTGGCAGTGGCGATGGTGGCGACATGACTGAATTAAACATGTTCTAGCCTTACTTAGTCAATTTTTCATGGTTGGCCTTGGTTAGACGATTTTGCTTTTGCATTTTTTCGGACGGGAAAAGTCTTGAAAGCAAGTGACTAACACCTGCATGGGGGTGTCTAACCCCATGCGAGGGGGTGTCTAGCCCGGACAGCTTTAGTGCGGATCTAGCGGATCGCCCGGTCTTTTCGCATTGCGTGGCAAACTTGGCCCATGCAGGCCCACCATCCCACATGGTAACACGTGGCCTTGGACTCAAAGTTTGCGCTCTATGCTCAGAGCTTGCCACTATGCAACTGCTACTGACCACTAACTGCAGGACCACGCACCTTGTCGGAGCTGTGGGATGCGGTGTGGGACCGTGCGCGGCATCACCGGTCGACACGTCAGCAGCTTTCAAAAACAGCAACAAGGCCAGATAGCACTTCATGTCTGCACCACTGAATGGACGAAGCTCCTCGCAAGAACCTGGACTGCAGGCACACATGGCAGAAAGCACAGGCCTGGCCCCAGAGGCCCCTGCATGGTTTCCCATGAATCCTGGAATTGAACTGGGCGCCCCGAGCATGCAGATCGCTGGCCCTATGGCTGGGCATATGTTCTGAGAGGAACAGAGAGCAAGTCCCTGGATGCTTCTACAGTCCCAACTGCCAGTGCTCGGAGTTGTGATTGACTGTGTCTGGGGTGCCCAGTCAGTCACCGTGGGTTGTGGCATTGGAGATCATCCCTTGACGGTGGAGGTGGAGGTCAGCATAACTGCAACCGCTGCAGCCCTTGTGCGGGTGCTGGTCGTACGCGACACACCCCGACTCCTCGACTGTGCCAGGCGTCAACTGCTGCGTGTGCCCATCCCGCGTCAGGCGCGCCCTGGCGTCATGCAGCTGGTGCTGATGCCGCTGCCCGCCCCCCCTGCTCCAGCACTAGATGCGGCAGACATTGCTGGCCTCAGCCCCGCAGCAGCAACGGTCATGCCCGCCCCACCAGCTGGTATTGCGCTTGTGCCGGCCGCCGCCCCGCCAGCCCCGCTACTGTATGACAGCGCCACGTTGCTCGCACTCCCAGAGCCGGTTGCATTTGAGATGGCCGACTTGGCTCACGCATTCTGCAGCGAGTGGCATGCAGTCCCAGCCGCAGAAGCTTCCACCGCCGGCCGGCAGCTGATGCTGCAGGAGATGGAAGCCGGGCTCACGGTGATTATGAGGCGCCATATGACACCCCTGGTGTGTGAACTCGGCTTCCTGATAGACCTGGCGGCTGAGCTGCAACAACAGCAGCAGCAGCAGCGGCGGCAGCACCAGCATAACCAGCAGAATACAGATGCAGTACAGGGCAGCACCGGCGGCAGCACCGCGCCTGCTGCTCATGAGGCTAGTGGATCAGGCGGGCCGGCCATGGCTGGCAGTGGCGCAATGGCCGCCATGTTGGCTGCTGTGGTGGCGACGGGTGGTACCATCAACACGTCCGTGTCTACCGCGTCACTGCAAGCCTTTCTCAATGGCCACTTGCACAACGTTGCCAGTGCGGTGTCAGACGCTGGACTGACGTTGCCACATCCACTGTAGCCCGTTGGTGCGGATGGCGACGGCGGCGCATGGCCCCAACAGATTCCCACCGCTGAAACCGCTACAGAAAGTGGTTCCGGAGCCGGTTCCGGAGCTGGTGCCATGCCTGGGGAGGGCCAGAGCCTGCTTGCTGCCCTCACAGGCGCCATGCAGGACGCTGAGCAGGTGGCGCAGGGCATCCTGGAGCACTTGTTATCTAACCGCATGTACGCCACGCACGCATTCCTCTCAGACACGCTCCGCGCGGGCCTGGTCAGCGGCGACCCAGCGGCTGTGCACGGCGACGGCGGCGCGGCCTGGGGCCTCCTGGAGTGGCTGTCGCCCTCAACACGCCCCCAAGCGCCCTCCTCCGCCATCGCTTTCAACTACCCCACCAGCACTGTTGACCACGGCAGTGAGGCGAGGGGCAGCGGCGTCGTTCCTACGCCTTCCGATCCCACCATTGGCCATGCTGCGGCCGGGGCGCCCTCGCCGCCAGTGTTTCTGGCAGCCCCCGCGCTGGAGGAGGCCGTAGCGGCAGCGGCAGCTGCTACCACACTGCAGCCAGATGCGGCGCTGGCGGCGTTACCCATGCCGCTCACCGGCTATTCTGTCTGGAGCCGCTTTTCCGGCATCGTCTCGGCGTTTGCTTCGCGAAGCTCCAGCAACGCCTCGCAACGCTCCTCGCAGCGCTCAGCGTCCCAACGTGCCTCCCAGGCCAACAACGGCCAGGGATCCAGCCGGGGCAGCAGCAACAGACGCAGCGCGCAGCTCAGCCCAGTGGGCAGCCCCGACCGCCCAAAGCGCCCAGATGTCGTGCCGCCACCGCCGTCCGCGCCGCCCATGCCACCGGTCCCGGAACCCACAGCCAGCGCTGCCGGCAGCACCACCTACCTGCCTTCCAACCGTGACCTGCTTGTTTTGTCTCAGCGGCTTGGCGTTGATGCGCAGGCCCCAGGCGGCAAGGAGATCGAGCGCAAGTTCAGCACCGCTGAGGCTGCTGCCATGGCGGCAGCGATTGGGCTGGCGTGCAAGGACAACTCGGTCCAGATGCTGTTTGTGGTTGACGGCATCCGTAGCGGCCTCTGCCTGCCAAGCTTCTTGCATGGCAGTGCCGCTAGTGCCGCCGACAGTGGGAGTGGCAGCGGGGCCGGGGGCTGCAGCGAAGGCGCCCAAGAGGCGCTTCGTAAACTGAGCGTGCTGGCACAACAGCAGCCATCCAGCAGTGCACCTGACTCACCACACAACGCACCGGCTCCGCCTGGCAATGACCTGCCTCCGCCGCCGTTCCCATCCCCGTCCCCCTCACCGCCGCCGCCGTCGCCACAACAGCACCTCCGGCCTATCCCGTACGAGCAACCGCGTCACGCGCTGAAGTTGAAGCTCGGTGGGACACGCTCTCCCTTGTTTGCCAGCCGCAGCGACTCACCGCTGCAGTCGGCTCCCGGCAGGATCAGGTTCAGCGGATCTCTGCAGTACGATTCGGGGTACCGCGCCTGGGCCCGCCTCAGCCCCTCTCCGCTGTGCTCCCCGGCACCAACGCGCACAGCGCTGAGCAGCAGCATGCGGCTCAGCGGGTTGCACCTGGTGCTAGCGCTGGCGGGCCATCTCGCCGGGTGCACCGACCAGCATGCAGCGCAGCCATTGCTGCCAGACAGCGCGTGCCTGGAGGTGACCCCAACGGACCATATCTCATCCGACGAATGTGTGGGCGCTTTCTTTCCCGCAGGCTCCGTTGTCTCCGGCGCACCTGCCTGATGGTTGTACTGTAAGATGTCAGCTTGTGCTTGGGCACCAGAGGGCGCAGGTGGCTCTGGTGCCCAAGCACAAGCTGACATCTTACAGTACAACCATCGCCAGGAACCTGCCGGATCGCCGGATCGCCGGATCGCCGCTGCTCGCGTTGGGCCACGCGGCCATGACTCAACAGGTGCTGCAGGTGATGGCGCGGCGGGTAGCGGCCGCGTATCCCAGGCAGCAGCTGCCAGCAGTGGCGCCGATGACGGAGAGGCCGCACATCCACCGCGCCTGCCTGCGCAGCGTGTGAGGGTTTCACTCTAGGGTCTGTTGGGACCAGGTGCAATACGTACGGCAGGCAGTGTCGTCCTGTGTGTGGCCTGGGCGGCCAAGGTGGCGATGGTGCTGCTGCTGGTGACACCCCGCCTGTGGATGAACGCGTGCCGAGCTGGCCTGATCTCCACTGCAGGGCTGGGGGTAAGTCCAGACTTCTGTAGCACAAGCGGCACCTGCATGTACAGCTGCCACACTCCCAATGAATGCGTGGGCGTGGCTCGGCTTGCGCTCAAGGTGCTCCTTGCGCCAGTCACGCATGCGCAATTGTGCATGCAAAGTAATGGCTTGACTGGCTGTGCAGGCCCCTGCCGCTGCATCACGCTTTTTGTTCTTGCTACGTGATGTTCTCAGCCTATGCGGGCCGCAGCTACATTATGATGTATGAACACTGCGTGGGTGTGCTCATGCAGCTGCCTTGGATCGTGGATTAGTCAATCTCCATACTGTTCTTCAAAGATTAAGTGTTGTTGTCCTGGAGGTGTTATGCTCCATCTGTCATGTAATTGACAAAGTAATAGTCCGCACCTTCAAGATGCTAATCTGCAACACGCTTACCCGATAACGCACCAATCTACATGTTTCTGTCCCTCCATGAAACATGCATTCTATAGGCTGCGCTGGCGCTCATCTTCTTCAATACGCTCATCTGGTCTGTGCAACGGCGGAACGTCCCACGCCCACGCGCCGCTGTCGTGTCAAGCCCCGGGGAGCAGCCGCAACCAACACCGCGGTCCGCGCCCGATGCCGCCGCCCCGCCCTGCCCCCACCGCCTTGCCGCCGTGCTGGCCGCGATGCTCCTCGCGCTAGACACCTACCCATCAGTGTTGCTTGCGCTGGCACAGGGTGCAGTGCTTGCCGCCCTGCTGCCAGCAGCGGTTCTGGGCG
This sequence comes from Chlamydomonas asymmetrica, assembly GCA_001662385.1. Classification (NCBI taxonomy): domain Eukaryota; kingdom Viridiplantae; phylum Chlorophyta; class Chlorophyceae; order Chlamydomonadales; family Chlamydomonadaceae; genus Chlamydomonas; species Chlamydomonas asymmetrica. Next base: position 11,962 of record BDDA01001420.1, on the reverse strand, counting down.
CGATCGCTGGCATCCTGGCGTCCGTCTATGGCGGTTTGGTTCGGGCGGCTGGGGTCTGCGAAGCGCTGCTGAGGTATGCTTCAGGGCTGCCAGGTATGCTGTCCTGCTACATTTACGGCAGCCAGCCTGGCAGCGGTGATGACGATGGCGCTGGCGTTGGCAGCGCCGCTATCGATGCGATGACGGCGGTGGTATTGGTGGAGGCTTTGGTGCTTGCAGCGTGGATTGCACGCTTGTTCCGGTCAGCACGAATGATGGGCGTGGCTTTGCATGAGTGAATGAGCCATGGGGTGCAAGCTTACCAAGATTGAGATCAGCGCTTTGCTGTATAGCATCCTGGTAAACCTATCATCCACGATTCCACGAGCATGCGAACCAGGACGCAGCGAAGCGTGCTGGATTCGTGCAACTGCCCAGCTGATGTAGTAGTGCTCTGGTGCATGTATGGTGTTTGTACCAGGCTCCTAGATGGGGTACCGCAGAGTGTTGCTCCCGGTACACTGGATTTGTGTTGCAGGGCTTGGTAGTAGGCTTGGCAGGCAGCAGCTATGCACATGGGTTGGATGTATGTTGTGGGATGACGTTGCTTGAAATGGGGGGGAGTTGCAATCATTCCCTTGCGTATCAGCTGCTCGCCAGCGTTTTGTGCGCTGCACCCGGTCTAATGATTGCTGCTTTCAACGCCTGATTCTTGATCCCTGATGGCCCGCTCTAGCTAATACAACGCACAGATGGGAGAATGCTGCAGGCCGCTTGTTCCTATCATTGCAGTTCCTGCGACAACGGATGTGGCCCATGTGGCCCACTATTTACTGTGGTGATGACTATATGCCAATTCCTCAAGCCTCCCCCTCCTATTCTTACGCTTTTGCCGTGCATGCAGCCCCTTTGCAACGGAAAGGAATGAAATGGTTTTATCAGCGCCGCTGTTGCCGGCAGTACTCTTACTGACCCACCTGGATTTGGCCTGTGCGTGATGCCATGCCCCGATCTTGCATGCAACTGTGTGCAGCTTACATTTCATGCGCAACCGTTACGGTTGCATTTCCCTCTGCGTGCTTAGTGAAATCGCACCACAGCCTCAGAGTAGACAATTTTGCCCCGTGTGCGTCACTTATTGCCCGCCAGGTTTGGCGCATTGACACCGTGCGCCAAATGGCGGACTTTTGCCCCGTATCCCCCGTCGTGCGTCGCGGTGCATTGTTCGCGCGGCGTGTCAAGGCGCCTTGATTGACAAGCCCAAGACACAGCGCATTGCCTGCAACCCTGCAAGCATCCTACTGGTATGTTGAATACCATGTTATGTGGGGCAGCCTCTGCGCTCCACAATCATTCATTCAAAAACATCATGACCCACATTTCACGACCCACATTTCATGACCCACATTTCACGACCACATTTCACGACCCACATTTCAGATTATTGCTGGCTTACTGGTGCTTAGCTTGTGTTCTTGGCCTGTGCACCACAGCCAGCTCCTATTGACCATGACGTTATGTGAAGCAGGATTAGTCGGCATTGTAATGCCAGGCATGGTCTATGCGAGCATGATTCTGTTGTGACAACATCTCAGATCTTACTGGGGTCGCTGGGCCCCGGGAACTCTTGTCAAACCCCCATCCCATTGTGCTGCGTCCGATGTGCTTTGCTCATGGATGATGCCAATGCGCGGACGGTCCTCCCGTACAAGGCGATTCAAATCCCTGGGTGTGCCGTGGCGGGCCACGGTATTGTTGAAGATTTCCCGTGATCAGGGGTCGCATGCATGTGTCAATGCCGCATGCAGGAGTGTGGTCGTGAACAGGAGTCAAGCGTGTCACAGAGGGAAATCCACCGACGCACCTCACTGTTTTGTGCATGTAACTCTCTGCATCGCCATCATCATCATCTGGGTTATACAATATGAACATGCAGCCGTTTGTAGCTGGTTTAGCAATGCTTGGTTACATTGTGGTGCCAACAAATGGAGCGTGTATGCCGCCTTAGGGCAGGTAATGCTGTGCAGGTGTGTTTTATGTGTGTGTGTTTTGTTGCCTCAAGACAGGTGTTTGCCTACCGTGCCATACCTTCACTTATGGTCAATCAACGCAGACCGTCGTTCAGGCTTCGCCTTGTTCGTCGACCGGCGCTCTACTCGTTTTGTTGGTGCTGTCATGTGACGTATCTCACATGCATGTTTGTTTGTGCGTGTATGGTGTTTCGTGTGCATTGAGCACTGTCGCCGTGCTCGGTGCGTACTGTCCAGGATAGCGAGTGCAGCAGGCGGCGGGCGGATGTGATGGCGCAAGCTACCACACCGGTACTACCCGCACCTGGCGACTTCGGTAGTTCGGTGTTCATCATTACGCTGCTGCCAGCTAGCTGGATGACTTGTGATCGATGTAGCTCTGTCCTTCCTCTGAGTACGTACTGCAGTGGGCACCCTTTGCTCCTGCTGCTGCTGATGCTTCATGCGCTATGCACCGCCAGCAGCACATCAATTCGCCAGTGTGCTGCCGCCTGTGTATATGTTGCTGTTGTTGTTTACACTCGGCCGGCTAGCCAGAGGCCCAGGGCCGC
>BDDA01001419.1:1499-16797 GCA_001662385.1 Chlamydomonas asymmetrica | reverse complement strand
CGACGGTTTCGCATGGTTTCGGGGTGAATAGCGAAGGGCAGCAGGCGTTGCTTAGATACAGTGGTGTGAGTGCGGTACCAATGTGGTGGGTATATAGGTGTTCTGTCCGGGTATGTACCGCAGTGCGGCCCTTAACGTTAAAAGCGAGTTAAACCCATACATCTAAGGCGTTCTAAGGCGCCTTTTAACTCTTTTAACTCTTGTCATAAACCACCTTTTAACGTTAAGGGCCGCACTGCGGTACATACCCGGACAGAACTGGCACTGCATCCCCACAATGTCCATCTAAGGGCGTCTCTCCTGTTCCTACTATTTCTACCACCCTCCACTTGGATACACTAGATACACCGAAGACTGGTGTCACTTGAGCTCCAGAATATACTGGTGTCACTTGAGCTCCAGAATATACTGGTGTCACTTGAGCTCCAGACAGGTGCGGGACAGGTGTAGCTCATCAACAGCCCTCCTTTTGTATTGCCTGGCCTGTATGTGGCCATTTCCGTGAAAAACTCTTGAGTACGCTGCCTTGGCCACTTTACCATGGCAGCAGGTTTGTGCGCGGCACTATTGCGTGTTTTGCTCTGCTGATGGGCCACTGTATGTGCCTGGCCTGCCTCACGGTTCCCTGAGCCAAAAGTGGCCAACACCATCTGGAGGCAGACTTCACACCAACCGCACACCGCCGCCCAGGGGCGCAGACAGTGCCAAGGGCCAGGAACTGAGACCGAGGATGGTTGGGGTGCGGCCAAAGCCCAATTTCATTCAACTTTGGCGCGCTCGTTCTCCTTCGCTAGAGCGAGTTTCGGGCTTCCAAGCACGGTTCTAGAATGGAAAAGATCGGCGCTTTGCAGCCGTGGTCTAGGGGCCGCGCGCCGGGTTCAACCCAGCACGCCGCGAGGCGCCAAAGTTTCCTTCATTTATCGACTGCTGACTACTGGATCTTTACGGCGCTGGTTCAAGCTCATACCTTCACCCCAGCCCTGCCCACTTATTTAGAAAGCAGTCCTTCATATTTTTATCACCACGGCGGTGACTTTGCAGGGCTTGTTGGGAGGCTCTTGGCTATGTTTCAGAGCGATTATTAGGCTTACAAATCGTGCACACCACGCGCACAGCCTGGCACTTGATATAAAACACATAAAGCAATCATAAAGCAGGCTGTGCACAAACGCCACACACTCGGGAGGGTGCACAAAGGCTATATTGAGCTACTGCAGCCATATTGGCCGTTTCTGATGGGCATGTGCCTGTCACATCTGCTCATCGTGTGCAAAATGGCGCGCTGCGCGCCGGCAGCAAAGTGCGGCCCAACCACTCGAGGCTCTCGTACACAACCACAAACACGTCATACTTTCATATCACATAGTTTGACTTCTTCTCTAGACATGGGGAGTGCTGGTTGGCTAAATTCGGTGATCGCCTTGTTGGCCGTTTCCGGGCCCAGTTCGTGTGAAGTCTGCCCAGAAATTCCTTAAATCGCCGAAACAGAGCGCCCACTCCGTAAGAGAAAACCAAAATCATCATAACAAAGATGTTTGAACGCATAGTACTGTTGGTAAGCGCTCTTTTGCTCGCCCAGCTCCACTTCCCGAGGTGGGGAACAGCAAGTTTGCTCCACAATGACTGAATGCTACCCCATTTGCGAGCCAACCGTTCTCTTCCAAGTCAGGTTCTTTCCGGAAACGGAGTGGCGCTGCGCGTCCGACGTTTCTAGCACTTCAAATGTACGGGGTCACAGGGTGACTAGGTTCAACGGGAGCGCCAAATGTACTTGCTCATAAACCTTACATGGTGAGTAGAACCGAGAAGGCGCATGGCGCCCAGAAGGCAACGTCTCTGCGGCGCTGGAGCGCACCCAGCTAAAGTTAGACAAGACAAGTCGGTTTTGCTCGTCCAATTTTCACCGAAGTTGGTTGGGTTTCAAGCGCGCGCGGCCCCCGAGAATTTGGTAGGCACAGATGAGTATGCCCGAATGCTATATATGCGTAAGGTTCTGGCTCAGGGAACCGTGAGGCAGGCCGCCTAATGTGCTACTTGAAGTTGGGTGGATCAGTGCTCCGGTTTCTGGGGCCAGAAACCCACACGTCCCCATTATCGCTGAGTTGGCAGGTATCGAGCAAACACGACGTGTGCTCTGTGAATTGTGACGGGAGCACCCCGAACACATTCGCTATGTTTTCAGACTGGCTCTGGGAACCGGGCCCAAGTGTGCGTTTGTTTGTGCGTCTGACGGGCTTTGGTTAGGCTGCCCTGCCCACTCCAGCTGCAGCTCCGGCTCAGTGGAGGTTTTTTTTTCTGCACAGCTCCGGCTCAGTGGAGGTTTTTTTTATTCTTGGTGTGGAAGCTTGCTTGCATGTGGGCGCCCCCTGCTCCACCCGCCACAGCTGCGCTAAACCAAACCGGGACAGTGACAAGCCCCGGGATTGACGGTCCCTATGGGCTCTATTCTCAAACGCGCGCTCCCGTATGTTGCGCGGGGTTGGGGTGCCCCGCGCCACAGGAAATCCATCCGCATCTCAGCCGCAGCAACGGCGGAGGAAACACCCCTGGCAGGGTTCGAACTCATGGCCCATGAGTGTTACTTCCTTTCAGGGAGGTAAATCGGAATTTATCGGTGAAACGGAGGTTTAATCAAGCGGCATTCACAGACCGAGGGCAGGACACTGGTGGGCAGGAATGACGGTGCAAATGTTACATAAACTGGTATGTGCTGGGTCTGCCAAGTGTTTTCGCCCTGTCTCCTGTCAGACTTTGCCCATCAGCTAGCTGACACAACGACGACGACGCACCACACACGCACAGCCTTCACGATAGAAGTCCCAGTTCGTCAAAACAATACAACCATCGCCGCTGGCTTTCCCTAGCTACTTCAGGTTTCATCAGGCTGCGGTGAGTTCCCTGGTTCCTGGTCTCCAAGGGTCGCTTGCCAACTCGCGAGCGTTGCTATTGTGCGCTGTGCACTATGTCGGTGAACATACATGCGTGTCAAGCACGCCTGACAGTGAGTGCAACATCAGTGCTTTTTGCATACAAGCTCTGAGCAGTAGACACGGATACAGGAGTGCAAAAGAACTGCAGGCTCTCAGACCACTCTCTGCCAAATCAAGCATAGGAAGTGGAGGCATTGGCAGAGGTTGATTGCGCATGGTCAGCAGGAGGTTGGACAACCAATTTGGGCGAAAGCGCAGGTGCCAACATATACCACCGTTGTCGCGTTTCGCAGCTGTTCGCTTCAGTGGCATACTGTATGCAGTGTCGGCCACGGTCCCGCCCCCGGCATTCCGGCCGTGCTTGCTGACTTGCGTGCTGAAGTCGGTGTCGCACTGCCCCCTGTAATGCTTGCGTCTATACCTCACCTGAACGACTTGCATGCAGGCACCATGAAGACTGCGGACGTCTCCCAGGTCCTTGCTGCTATTTGTGTGTCAGCGGTTCTTCTGCTGATGGCCGCTGAACCTGCCAGCACGGCCGATGATGAACCATGTAACATAGGGTCAGCACCTGGTCGTCCTTGTAACAGCTTGTGCTACAGGGAAGCCACTTGCGTTACAGTAACGGGAAGGTGAGTGGCAGTCTTCACACCAAAAAATTAAGACCGGAGATGGGTAGAGGTTGCTTGGCCAAAGCGCAATGATGTTGACATTGACAGTGCGCTCGTTCTCCTGTAGAGCGAGTTTCAGGGCTCTGAACGGCGTTCTAGAATGGGAATACTCGGCGCTTTGTGGCTGTGCTCTAGAGGGCGCGCGCCCGTTTGAGCGTGTGGCGACAAAGTCGAGGACATCCATCGCTGGTTGTCCTCAACTTCGCAGCGCTATTTCTTGCTCAGGCGGGCACCAGGCCTCTGCCCACCTTAGAAACAAGTCGTCCCAACACCGCTCGTCAGGGGGCTTGCTAGAGGCCTGTGGCTGTGTTAAACAACCATTTTGCTTGCAGATCGTGCACGCAGTTGCACCTGGCATCCTGCTGTGCAAAAACACGCTGCGCGCAGACGCCACAAGCTCGGAAGGGTGCAACACAGGCCGTGCCTTGCTTGAAAAGGTGCATACAACTCTCCTAACGTCTATGTGTAGGTCATTCTTGCTATGATTTGCCGCTGGCGCGTTGACATCGGGCAGCAAAGTGCGGTAAAACCACTCGAAACACCACACTTCAAGGCCCTGTAAAGTTGTGGTTAACTTGATATACATATTTGACTGATTGTTCATAACGAGGTTAGTTGTTACTGCGTATTTTTAAGATTTGCAGCATTGGCCGTTTCACTAGTCTCACGGCTCAGTTGGTGTGAAGTCCGCCTTGTTGTAAAAAAGTTGAATGCACGCACGCGCACACGCACTCACACGTACGCGCATGCATGCATGCACGCATCCACGCGCACACGCATGCACACGCACGAACACGTTCAGGCCCGGCAGGAAGTTAAACAAAAGTTGTTGACATTGGCGTCACCTTGCATCTAATTGCATCCGATGCGTGTGGTGTACACCATGAATGACTACGCACCATCCACATTCTCCCCTCCTTTCACTGATCAAGGACAACTTTTGCTTGTGTCAAATGCTGCCGGCGCGTGTGCCCCCAACAAATTCCATACGACGATAATGTCTTGCATGCATGACAGACCAGGTAACCCCGACCCCATCAACCTTTGCATCCCAAATAACCTTTCACATGACAATGAGAAATGCTACAACCGGAGCCCGTGCCAACGTAAGTATACGGCTGAGTCTTTGTGGGATGTTCACCTGGGAAGCGGCTGTTGTGTGTGGACATGTGCACGCGCAAAGGTGGACTCATTGGCGTGATACCGTCTATGTAGATTACTGTGTGACTTGCACTACTTGCACGCATTCCAGCAGAGTTATGCGTGGTGGCCGGCTTGCTTGGGGTCGTTGGCAAGGTTGCACGCTGAGGGCCTGATTGCGATGCCCGTGTGTATATGCCTCCACAAAAACACCTTGTGCACCGAACAGCACGCATGCATCGGTCAGCTGGTTGCAGATGTATGTTTGCTAATGTTGCAAACATCGAGTATACTCTACATATTCGGCTGTGCAGCGCAAGTGCTGGGTATGGGGACTTCTGACCGGCTGACCGGGGCAGCCTTCGCATGCTTGAACTGCTTTGTCTGCTTATACCTGCTTGCCTTGCCCGTTGTGCCGGCCTAGCCTGCCGTTCTTCTCTCCCTACACCTATTCCTGTCCCTGTCCCAGCCGGGTGTCCAGGTCCCAGGGGGCAGGCTTATGAAGTCTTGTCTTGTCATGTTGCCGCATCCTTTGGCACAGCAGTCCCAGCCTAGAAACGACTCCGTCCATCCAGAGAATTAAGCGCGCCGCAATGCGGAGAAGGCGTTGGCCAGAATGCATGTCATCACATCTGTGGTGGAGTTCTGCTTGTCCTAACCCACATGCGCGGCCTGCAAACCTCACCTCCAATAACGCTGTTTTGTAAGCAAGCTGCTTTTTTATGGATGTGTTGCTTGCTGGCTCAAAATTGCATCTCACAGTTAACGCATGTGACACCTCCAGCGGCCAAGGAGTTTGCGTCCCGACATATTTGGAAGGTTCATGCTCAATGGACGGTAAGTACTGGTGCGTGCGCGCGTGTGTGTGTGTGTGTGGTACTGCTTCGACTGCCAATCTAAGTACATCTTACAGAAACGCAAGGCTGGGCACATGTGTGCGCACATTCCTCCCAACCACCTCACCATGCATGTATGACCGTCATACCACTGCAAGCATAGCGCTCACACCTAGCGCATCAACCGCCTCATTGTATCACACGCATCAGTGCAGCTGCTACTGCATCAACTGCATCGACCCACACTGGAGATGTTGCCCAGTACATATAGTGTTTGCCTATGCCCTGGCAATAAGCCCTACATGTTGATTCCGGTTATTGCGGCTTGTAGACATCAAATTCAGGCGTGTGCGAAGAGTATGGTTGACATGCACTCAAAATCCGGGCGAATGTCAAACACAAGCTGCCCTTGAGAGTGCAGCGCATGTAACGCAGCATCTCGATGAACACGCCAATTACACGCACATCATGCGCCCACGTCTTATTAGTCTCATGCCACATCTCATGCACCGGCATCCTGACAGAGTGGAGGGCTGAGGGGGCCCCACTAGTGCCACTGCTTCACACCCGCCCGGCATAGCCTGTCAAACACCCGACTCGACCCGCTAGGCACCTTCATATGCACACAGGCAGGTGGATACTACAGTGCTCAGAATCTAATCCAACATGCTAGCTTTGGGAAATCCCACGAAAGCATGTTTTGCGCTGTGTCAGATGCCTGATGAAAGCATTGCAGCAGAAATAGGCTTTTCTCTAGCACCTACATCACCACTTGCTTCAGTTGTGCACCAGAGTAATCAACTTGTGCTGTGCGTTCACATGCATGCAGGTGGTGGACCTGGACGGTGCTTTCAAGGCAGCTGTAGGAGTGGTAAGCATCTCGTCTGCGGTATCATTTGATGCCTGTTCGTCAAGCTTGCCACACTCGTTGAATACGCACGCACACTCACCCATCTGGGATTTGAATCTGTCATGTTGATTTGAGGTCGGGTTCAGCCAGTGCGTCAGGCCGCCTATAACTGTCTCCGCTCACATAATAACACAGGTCGAACAAGCTTTTTGATTGTCTGCGATGTGTTCCACGCAGTGTGCGACTTCCAAGACTGCAGTGACACAGATCCTTGCTCGTGTGAGTTGTCATCGCTCCTGTAGCTTGGTAAATCGTGAATATCGTGAACCCCATGCATTTCCAGCTGACATCGAATCTGGCTGACCATTTTTTTTTGTTTTTTGTTTTTTTGCCTGCTCGGCTTGTGAAACTGCACCACTGAGATCCAAACTAACCCGTTGCCCCGCCATGCGCATGTGTGTCTGCGATCTGCCCTGATAGCCCTGATTTCCTGCTGCTGTTCCATGCCACGCTTGCACAGTGGATGGTTGTGATCGGCGTACGGGGCAATGTACACACGGGACGTACCCTTGGAGCGACGTGCCACCAGGATGCGGTGAGTACAGTGAGAGGCCAGCGAAATTGCAGTGGCCATGGGACCTTGGTCAGGAGATGCACTTGTCGGCAGCGCAATCATTGCCATACTGATATGAGTGCATGTGTTGCTAGGCTTGCTATGCTTACTCCCCATGGAATTGATGCTCAGCACCTGATGTAGTGCTTGTAGTGCGCGACCGGCATGACTTTATTTGTGCTCAGTGGCGATCTGCACTATCTGCACATGATGAGGTAAGCTGTCAACAAAAATGAGACATTTATGTGCCTGCCTATGGTTTGCTTCCTCGATGTTGTGGCTTCACTTACTTGCAGTGTGCTTCCCATCCACCTCCACTTTGCGCCGTTGGCTCGCCGCCTCCACCGAGTGGGAGGACGTCAACATGGACCAGCTGCGCATCGGTGATGACATCCAGTGCTATGTGAGCAAGCCGGTGTTCCACGCTGATGGATCCCTCACCACTGCGTCGGCGGGCGAGCTGTCCACCTGCCGCGTGTTCGACTACAAGAAAGCCATGCCGGATGTCGCGCCGCAGTACACCTTCATCTCCTACCAGCATCCGGACGACGCATCCACCGGAGTGCTGGTGGCATCGGCGACGCACCATGTGATGGACGCAGCAAACGGTCAGGCTGTGATGGCAGGCGCTGTGGCCGTGGGTGACAGCCTACTTGTGCTAGCTGGCAGTCCTGGCGTTGGCGATGACGATGATGGTGACGCGGTGACCGCTGTCGCTACTGCCAGAGCCCGTGTGACCAAGGTGGTTACGGGAAGTGCTAAGGGCGCCTACGTGCCACTGCTGACCCGGGGCGGCCTCCCTATTGTGGATGGTGCGGTGGCGTATCCCTCCTCAGGGTCCTCTGATGTGGGCCTGGACGCCAAGCACTGGGTGAGGGGCATGGCAGGCGGAGAGCAAGTGATTGGGTAGCGAGTGCATGCTATTATTGTGTATCACGTGCCATTCAATGCGTATAGTGGCCTGGAGCGAGCGTTCGTCTGACGCAGCGGCGTTGTTTGGGGTGCGGATATGCCTGACGTTACATTGTTGCGAGTCCATACTTAAAATGCTGGGAGAACTAAGTGAACAGTGCTGTGGTTGTTCTGGTTTGGGTTGGATAAGGCCTGCAAGTATTTCGCTGGCAGTTTCTGGCTGCCAACTTGGCACACGCATTGCACCATGCATTTGTAAACCGGACCTGCATTCTTGTTTAACCTGTCGTCGTTGTGATTGCCTTGCCGTGCCTGCGCACAGGGCCAATACTACCTGAGCGCCCCTTTGTGGCAACAGTTCGATTTCAGCGATGCGGCCCAACAGCACAAGGGCATCACACTTTCCCAGCTGGGCGCAAGACAAGGCATGGAGGTGGGCGCATTCACCCAGAGATTCTACGAGGTTGCCGCTGCCGCCGCCAAGGAGGGTCGCACGTTCAAGGATTGGGCGGGTGTCGCGCGTGAGATGCACGCCGCCATCACCGAGCTGGGCAAGGTGTACAGCGAGGAAGAGGCGCTGGCGGTGTACGACCGCCACATCACCGCGCAGGCGGCATGATTGAATCATCATCTTGGTTTCAAGCACGTGCGCATCAGTGTGCAGAGGCATCTCCTCAGCCCCTTCCCATGCTGGTATTGTTTATGCACAATGCAGAGAAACGCGTGCATGCAGCGGCCCTTGCTTTGAGATTGCAGCGCGTTATCCTTTTGCTATATGTTCAGCAGTACCAACAATAGTAGGTGCTTGCAGGGCAACTGCTGCATCCGGTGGTGCTTCTTCTTGTTGGTTTCGCGCTCGACTACTTTTTGTTGTTTTCTCAAATCCCAGCAGGCACAGCCAGCTTTTGTGAATTGCTTTGTTCAGATTGCCTAGCAGTACTGCGGTGCCGCATCCCAGGGTGGGTCCATTCGCGATGCGTGTTTGCCGCCGAAGGCTGGCTGTTGACATGCAGCATTGCTGTGGATAGAGCGTCTCCGCTCCTCATTTTCTTGTCGGCCTAGCTTTTGAGCATATCTGCTCCTCGTTTGTTTTTCCAGCCACACCGTGCTTCTGTGTGTGCTGATGGTTAGTGTGCGTGACTGCAGCGCCACGACCAGCAGCGGTCACGCCGATTGCTGACTGTTAGGTGTACATATTGGCAACCTGCTGTACATATTCCGTGACAAGTGCATTCCTTCATGCTTATGTGTGCTTAGCTTATGTGCCTAAGAGTTGCTCACCTTGTACATACATACCTGCCTATCCTGTGTTGAGCACAACAGCAGGCAACGCTGTCAGACGACGCGCCCTGCCACCGCTGACGGAGTTACGCATCCGGTTGGGCTTCCTCCTGCTGGCACCTGGCTGCTCCAATCATGATCACGGCTACTACTGTAAATAATTCCAAAGAGCATGGACACTCCAGGACTCCCGAATACTTCACAGGATTGTGGTTTTACAACATGCTTGGCTTTGATGCGGTTATCCTTGCGGGCTAGTTGGGCAACCCTACAACCCTACCTGTCGACGACCCAGGTAGTTGGCAGTTTTTGGCAGTTTCGTGGATAGTTGCAGCACAAAGACCTCTTGGCTGTTTAGTGCTGTAGGCTAGATGATTTGCATCGAGTTTGATTGTACACCGCACGCAACGTTCATCGCAAGCCACTGTTGCGCTTCATCCACTGCGATGGACACCACCATCAGCAAAGCACCTGATGGCACTGATGCTGCTGGACATGGCATGCCGCTCATCAAGGCATGCCGCTCATGCAACAGACTGCGCGTACGACAATCTAAACTAAACTGCCGGTGCTAATGCTGTCGTACTCAAGCGGGAAGCGTAGGGGAATATCAGTCGGACCGGGGAAAGGGGTTGAGTCACGTTAGGTTACACTGCCGAGTCTGAGTAAAGGGTGTGTCCTTGAGTGTTGTGTGTTTGCTCTGGGTATCTATCTCTGGTTACGCGGGGGGGTAGAACGCCTAGAACGCCTCTGTAAAAAGCCCCTAGAACGGGTACTGAAGCATGCCCAACCACCATATGCACTTAGATTTATGATTTCCAACTTGTTGTGCACCATGTAGGTGACTGGGCATCGCGATTTGGGCCTGCACCGCGGCCGCGACCGCGCATCGAGCAACATTGCCATTGTACATGCAGGAACTGACAATATATACTGCAAGCAGCCCAAATATAATAACAAGCACAGTTACATAGGAGGTTGCACTGTCAGTAGCCCCACATGCATTGTAGAGGCGGAGGGGACGGCGGCCGGCACGCCGGCACGCCGCACACGCATGTGTATGCCACCCTCAATACCAGTGCTGCATGCAGCTGCATATTGCCTTGCCAATGGCAGCAGCTATAGGATGGTCTATGTAAGCATGCTGGCATGGGGGGATACAGCAGCCCCACATGGCTTGTAGAGGCAGCGAGGGTCGCGATCGGCATGCCGCACACGCGTGTGAATGCCACCCTCGATACCAGTGCTGCTTGCAGCTGCATGGTGTCTTGCCAGTGACAGCAGATATAGGATAGTATATGCAATCATGCTGGCATGGGGGAAAATACTGTCTGCAGCCCCGCATGCCTTGTAGAGGCGGCGGGGGCGGCGGCCGGCACGCCGCACACGCATGTGAATGCCACCCTCAATACCAGTGCTTCATGCAGGTGTATGGTGCCTTGCCAGTGGCAGAAGCTATAAAATAGCATATGTAAGCCTTGGGGTAAACCCTGCGTGCGTTCCATTTGGTGTTCAGGGTGCATTGGGCGCGTGTCCCCACCGCCAACACGCACGGCGGTGGCCATGACTGCATGCCTCACTCCCGCACACACCAGAGCAGGTAGGGGGTAGAGCCCCCATGGCATACAGTATAAATACGATACAGATGAGGTTTGCAAGCCGCAACGCGCAATCCATTGGGTGGTCAGGGTGCATTGGGCACTTGTCCCCACCGCCAACGCAAGAAGCAGAGGCATGCTGGTTGATGGGCTAATAGGAGGAGCCCATGCCACACCGCGTTCGGTCAGCGGGGGATCAGTGTCAAGTACAGGTCCACCCCCTTGTCGCGCGCCCACTCCTCATGCTGCGCGGGCATAATCTCGTCCACCAGTGTTGCAAGCTTGCTGAGGATAGGAAGGTTAGCCGCATCTGTCATGGCGCCGAGCCTAGCAAGGAGCTGCATGCGTGCTGCCGTGTAGGACACCGATGACACCCTCCTGTCGGCCTCTGCGTCATGGAGAGTTAGCGGCCCACCAACCACTCTGCGGTGGATTGCATAGATGAGCGTCTTGCGATGGTTGACCTCCTTGTGCATGGGCCTGCCATTCCTCCACACCTTTGCAATTGTGGCACCGGCCTTGGTGATGTTCATCTCTGGCATCTCAAGTATCCGCATGGGGGCTATGCGCTGACTCCCTCGCTGCCCAAACACGCAGATGCCATCGTTCCATTCACTTATCAACACGTCGAAAGCCGTGGTGAGCACATCGCCGTAGCCTGTACGCAACACAAAAATGACCATTGACACAAGCAGTACAAGTTACGATGCTAGGGCAAGTATTTCCGATAACCACATTGATTGCACGTTCCCTGCTCACAAACCAAGCACGTATTAATGTGCCGGTAATGCTCATAGTAATGCACTCAGTCTTTGCATTCTCTTACCGCTCAATGTCTTGTACCGGCCCTCCCACTTCTTGCTCCACTCCTTCTCCCATGCAAACGTGCGCTTCGCCATCTCCTGGTTGGGCACCACCCACTCAGGTAGCATGGGGAAGGTGAGCGTCTTTGTGTGGACCTCATGCCCATCGCCAGCAGCGGCGTAGTACTTGAGTTTCGATGACGATGAGGAGGCGCCAGCCATGCTCGCAGCAAGCGCAGGTGGCTGGGCGGGTAGCTGCGCTTGTTCCTGCCGCGCCCGCTGGAGTGGTGTTTGCGGCTGCTGCTGCTGCTGTGATCGCGCCATTCCACGCGTCTGCCGCATGACGGCGTCGGTGGTCTGGTCTGGGGCGGGTAGCGTCACAGTGATTGATGTGGCCACATGCAGGTGCAGTGCAGAGCGCCGCGTGGACATGCGGCGCGGTCCATCCGCAGCAGCAGCGTCATCAATAGAAGGGTGTGGCTGCAGCATGCGCTCTCCAAGCCCACTTCCTAGAAGGTCACCATCTGCTGACAACGCCACATCTGCTGCGTCCGCGAGCAGTTGCAACCCAGGGCTCCTGGTGCTGAACAACGTAGGAGCGGTGCCAGGAATGGGTGAGGGCAGATCGGCCGGCGGCAGTGGGAGTCCATCGGCGGGCACAGGTTGCACGCCAGCCGCAACCGCTGCTGCTTGCCGTGCTGCCGCCAGCTGTTGCGGTGTGCCCATCTTGTCCTGCCGCGCCTTGGACCTTGCTGCATCTGCAGTGTTGGTGTGCTCCGGCTGAAGAGCTAAGGGGGGCACCAGTTGTACCTGAACACCTACACCGACCGCATGTTTGGGTGGGGGTGTCGCGTCCTGGCAGCGCTGGGCGTCCTGCCGTACCGCCGTCCGTGGGTGGGCTTCGTTCACCACACGTTTGAAGCTGCCACGGGCCAAACAACTGCGCTGTGATGTTCCGGGAGCAGACGTTTGTCGACTCCTTGGCGACGTGCGAGGCCCTGGTTGCGCTGACCGCGACGCTGGCTGCCAAGCTGCGCTCGGCGTTGGACGAGCTGGGCCATCAAAGGGTGCCCATGAGGGTGTTGACGCACCCGACCGAGACGCCCGAGACCTGCTTCCGCATGGACAGGCTGCAGCACAACTAACCCGGACCGCCTTCTGGTGCAGGTGGGTGCATGGCTGCGTGCTGTTCTTGTCCACGTTTGTGCAACAGCATTCTCAGAGGGTCACACAGTGCTTACACGGCAGGCTTAATCTTCTTCCGTTGCAGCACGATAGAAGTAGGCACCCAGTTCACATTTTGACGCACCCAGGGATGCACTTGCCGCGCTATCGGCCCCGCCCTCAAGGGACTACTGGCGGTATTATGTGCACTCTTACTACTGTATGCTGTTGCATAACTACCTGCACTGCGACTATTCATGCTTTTCACCCAGCTGGTCCGGGTTTTCTGGACACCAGGACCAATAAGCATGCTGTCACCAGTGGTTTCCCCCACACACACACGACCACGATACCACCGCCCCAAAGCCCCCCGAGTTGAACGCAGCGGCCCTGCGTCAAACCACCATCGGGGAACCCTGATGGCGGCCATGTACACAATGTAACCCGCATCCTGCCGCATCCTGTCCGTCCTGTGGCAGACCTGCAGGCCTGCCGCTGTCAGGCCTGACGCGTGCGCTGTGACCAAGCAGCTGCAAAGCTCCATGCATGCAGCCCTGCAAGACTGATGCCTGATGGTCGCTGCTCACAAACCTGGGAACACGGCACATCACACTCGTCAGCATAGCGTGCAGCACATGATGCAGCTCCGCATTGTGCACACGCAGTTTGTGTGCTGGGTTTATATCAAGGGGAATCACGTGTGGGTTGCCGCACAGCGGGTGCTGTTTCACACTTGAGCATCAGCATGCTCACACAGGTAGTAGGCATGACAGATTGACAGCCGCTTTCTGGTTCAGGTATGACTGCTTTGCGCCAGCGGTTAGGCGCGGCCCACAACCTGCCCTGTCAGCGCCTTCACGTACATACACGCGTCGTCCTTGATGCCAGCCTGAGCACATACGCGTCCATTCTGGCCTGAACTGGCTGCTGGCTGGCAGCGCGTGAGTGCGTTTGGGCTCTCAGCTCACACAGCCACCTACCTCCGCTGGGTCCTAGCTCCTGCACAATGTAGACAAAGCTTCTGCCCGATTTGATGCCCTCCGCCTATGTGGCTTGGCCCAGTCGCCCATTGCTCCGCTGACGTGTTTGTTGGATCACCGGTGTGAACCTGGCATGTTGTGCTGCTTTCTGCATACATGGCCCTGGCATGCCATGCGTAAACATCGCTGGTGCATATGGACGTACTGCATCGTTGGGGATCACAGCCGGTGCTTGGCGCCAGGTGTGCTGCCGCCTCTGCCCAGAACATCCATCATCGGCTTGCATCGCGAGCAGGGTTCAAGGGTTGATGGTTAACCACAAGTAGTGTTGGAGCATCGCACTGTGTGATCATGCACGTGGGTGGCCGCAACAGGACACATGGAGGGGAGGGAGGGGTTGAACGGCGCACAGGTGATCCAGGCAGCCTCGCGCACGTATCGCGGCTTTGGGATGCAATGAATGGCACGCACATGCATATGTATGTTGCGGTGAGTCCCGCACAGTTATTACCTACATACCGGCACACGTTATTGGAGGTCATGCATGCTTCAAACATTGTGGTCCAAACACTGGTCCAAGGGAGGGAATGAAGGAGTTGGCATGCGTTTCGTCACTGCTGCAAACCGAAGCGCCTAGCCGAGGCTAAATGCATTCATCGGATGATCGCTGGCGTGCAGCAAAACGCACGTCATGGCATCTTCACTCAATTCGTGTGGGACCGCAAAGCATCGCTCATACAGCAATGACGCAACGCAAAGGCATTGGCTAAGCGGGTCACAAGTACGATACCAAAGCAAATGCTTGTTTTTCTTATTCGGTGTGTGTCACCTGAGACATGCATGCAGAGGTCCCAGATTACGCATGGCTTGAATCTTGGGACAGTCATGGGTCATGAATTACTACACCTACGGATCGAAACGAGCATGGATGCTCTAGGACGAGCGGTATGATTGAGTTCTGTGTATTGTTCACTTACAGCGCACCATCCTGTCAAAACAATCAACATGCTGATACACGGGTCCATCGACCAGCGCGGCCCAGAAGGTGACTGTGTTTCGAACGCTCGTCAGGCAGGGCAACGCATTCCAACAACCCATGCAAGTGTAGCATGTGCAGCGTAACGACTGTCCTGTCTGGCCGGTCGCCGTGCTGGACCAGCCTCCTTGGCGCCTCGCTCACTGGTCTATGTTGAGGCACAGCGCCACGCCCTGCAGCACCCAGTGGCTGGTGTGCTCCTGCGTGGCCACGTCCGCCTCAAACACCAGGCCCACGCCCATGGCGTTGCGGCGCGCCTGCGTGACGTACACGGGCGCGCTGAAGGTGTTGGCCAGCTTGAGCTTGTTGGCCTCCACTGGGATGATCTACACGCAGGAGGGAAGCAGGGCAGCAGCGACAGCGGCAGCAGCGGCAGGGAGAGGTCAACCGGGGGGGCGGCAGGGCGACGGTATCTCACAGCCTGCCAAGCTCGTCAGCCCACATACGGCCTGCATCACAGCCAGAGGCACTCAAGAATGAGACC